>JAOVVH010000015.1:10257685-10269681 GCA_028566435.1 Scorpiodoras heckelii
ACAGCGAGTCTTTGCATGTGTCTAAGACTTCTGCATCGTACTGTACAGTAATTAGCTGGTAAGTTTTACTGAGTATCCTGGAGAACAATTTTGTTTAACATTTACTTTTTTTGTTGGAAAAGTAACATTTGGGAATATAAAATCTTTTTGTACTGAGTCAATAATGCAGAACTAAAAACAAAACATCAATAACAAAAGTTGTACCTAAAAACACTATTGTGTATGAGACTTCTGCACAGGGACTGTATGTTACGTCCTGCTGAATATATCACTTGAGAACTATTTCAGGGTGAATGTTTTTGATTGACGTGGTTGAGATGAAAACTAATTTAACTCGCATGTTTGGAAATGTTCGCAATCATTAACATTACAAATTTAACATGAACAAAAAGTATACATGGGACTGCTAGTACTGCTGAAATGGTTAGACTCGTGGATTATTTTAAAGTGTATTTCAAGGGAGTTTGTTATGGTGAGCAGTTACATGTGAAATGTCTTTTAATCTTTTTTTTAATGTTAAAATCCTGCCAAGTCATTTCCCATGCAGTAAACACAAACAAACCATGATTGATGCCTGATTAAAGCAGTCCCTTTGAGATCGTATCTGAGGCACCACAATAAAGAATGACTTTCTTAAGACAGTCTGACTCCTCATTCCATTCATCCCATCTCTGTCTCATCTGCCAGCTGCTAATTACGTTACTGTTTAACTGAATTAAGCAACTAACTGAAAGTAGATCTGGAATAAATTTCTTAATTACATTTTCATTACACTCTGGACACACTCTATCTGCCCTTTTTTTTCTCATTTGCTAATTATTTTTGAATTCCATTTTCCTTTTCTCTATTACGGCTCTTCCTTTTTTCATCTTTAGTAATTGCTTCATCCTGTTTAGGGTTGTGGTGTCCCAGGAACCACGATCCCAGGAGAGGTCTGAGAAGGTCCGTAGAATTGAAGACTTTTTAATAGAGAAAGAGTAGTGCAGATCTCTGGAAATGCAGGCCACTGCACTGGAAGCTCACAATTTTCCATCGTTCTGTCATTAATTTTTTTATTCATTATGAGCTGCCATTTGTTCAGAATTAAATGACCCTGATAACTGATCCCCCCGTGACCCTGCGGACAGGAATAAGCAGTTAAGATAATGAGTGAATGAATGATGCCATATTTTTTCCATTTCATTCCTCTGCTCAGGTGTGCCTGGTACAAGGAACGAGGTTTTCTACGACTGCTGTAAGGAGCCATACCTAGACGTCACTTTTGTTGTAACCATCCGCAGGCGGACGCTCTACTACGCCCTGAACCTCCTCATTCCTTGCGTCCTGCTCTCCTCCATGACCCTACTGATCTTTGTGCTGCCTGCCGACTCTGGAGAGAAGATCTCACTGGGTAATGAGACAGAGTAAGAGAGAAGAGATGGGAGTTTTTGAGTTTTATAACCTTTTTTTTTGCACACAGTTTCTATAAGGGGAGAAGTTCTGAGTTTCACTTGATAGAACAAATGCCTTCAAGTCTCCTATACAGTGTTATTCAAAGTTTACACAAGAATGCACCCGTCCGCAGTATTGCATTCACATTTACGTCATTTTCACAGCCACCCTTATCCAGAGTGACTTACATTTATCTCATTTATGCAACTAAGCAGCTGAGGGTTAGTGGCCTTGCTCAGCGGCCCAACAATGGCAGCTTGGTGGTGCTGGGACTTGAACTTATGACCTTCTGATTAGTAGTCCAAAGTCTTACCACTACCCAGCATCTTGACTTATTACTCATTCATTTATTTATTTATTTCATACCGAAACTTTTTTTTGCGCACCACTGAAAGCAAAACCAAATGCTTTACAAAAGAAGTGGACAAAGAAGCCTGAAATCTAAGATCAGATATCAGAACTGGGTAAATCTTTCTCAGGAGACTTCTTCCCTCTGAGGTCCTGCCAGATTGTTGCTGCTTAGAAAAACATACACATGTATGTAGCATTCTACAATATTTCACCCCTCATAACCTCCAGAAAAACCTGGTGAATGGCTGCTACTACTACTTCATGCAGAAGCATCACATCTTACGACTGACTGGAAAGGTACTCAAAAGCATCTAAGGCAACGGGATGATGGAAATATCTTGCAGATCCTCTGATGTGAACCAGCCTGAAAGACAAAAATTACATCTGGCAGCCTTCGGGGCTTTTAGGGGATTGGGAATGATATGAAATCACTGTAACTCTTTGGAACAGGAAAGTATGTTGATTATGATCTGTGGGATATTCCTTTTCTGTCACGCTTCCATCCAAGTGTGATTGGGCTTCTTGGGCCAGAGTGGCAATTTTTTCAGTGTCTGACATTTCCAAGTCACCGAGCCCTAAGACTGCTGCGGGCTAATGACAGGATTCGAATGCATCCCTCAAACAGCCCCTGCCCATGACTGAAGGGCTCGGTGGAGCGGGCTTTGTTTAGGGCCTATCCTATGGGGTGAATGGGAATTACTCAGGAGCGTCTGAGGAGCCTGATGATGTAACTCTGTTTAGGGCTTGAACAGGGCTGACAGACATTTTGTGGGTGTTGAAATTTCCAGTCAGGTTCCCACATGTGGCCCAGACCAAGCTTCTTGTGATTTGGCATGTTAGCTAAAGCCTGCACTCACGGAGCTGAGGGCAGTGTAGCAATCAATCCAAAGATTTTTCTGTTTCTCAGCTCTGGGCTGCACACTGCTGTCCTGTCCTATTCAGATCACTGCCATTTTGAGTGTGACTCACGGCTAATTTAGAGTCTCCCAGTTGCACATGTGGGCTAATAAAAACTTATCCAGAATAGTTCCTGGATGCTGCTGAAGCTGGAGTTGGAGACTGCAGTTTAATTGTCAGTTCATTATCAGCTTGGAGGAAAAAAGTAAACAACCACATGCAGGTATAGACATAGCATCCTCATAGCATGTGTTATTAATGAGTAAAGGGATGGAAGACCAGTCCGTGCTGTAAGCGAGGCGATTTTAAATGGCATTGTTTCTTTTGTGATTCAGCTGAGCCTTGTCTGACAGCAGGTTGTCCAGAAAACCAGACAGTACTTCAGACAGATTTATAATATTTTTAGGCTCCTTATCGGTTTATTATTTGTCCCTGTGTTTATAATTTGTTCCCACTCCCAGTGTTTGCATTGGCAATGCAACTAATGAACAGTGCTTAAACTACACTACCAGCACAGGTGCATAAATTGGCTGTATTTATAAAATATGTATGTATGGTATGTTATAAAAAAGGTTTGGAACACCATATCTCATAATTTATATTTTCATTCATTGTTAAGTAAAACAAGACAAATTTTTTTTTTACATTTTTACACTTTTTTAAAAATATATTTTAATAAGGCAACGTGTCCTGGGAGATACAACTCACAAAAACCAAAGTACACAACACATATCAAAATTTTCTTTAGATATGTGTTAGTTAGGGCAGCGCGGTGGTGCAGTGGGTAGCGCTGTCGTCTCACAACAAGAAGGTCCCGGGTTCAATCCCCGGATGAAGTGGTCTGGGTCCTTTCTGTGTGGAGTCTGCATGTCCTCCCCGTGTCTGCTTGAGTTTCCTCAAGGTACTCTGGTTTCCTCCCACAGTCCAAAGACATGCATATTAGGTTAACTGGTGTCTCTAAAGTGCCCTTAGTGTGTGAGTGTGTGTATGTGTGTGTGTGCCTTATGATGGATTGGTGCCCTGTCTAGGGTTGATCCTGCCTTGCGCCCTATGTCGCAGGCTAGGCACCGACTCTCCTGTGACCCTGGGGACAGGAATAAGCGGTTAAGATAATGAATGAATGAATAATGAATGTGTTAGTTAAGTCCTTCTGAGTAACAAGAAGTAAAAAGAAATGATTTTTTTTTATTTTTCATTTTCCACTCCTGGATGTTTAAGTGTTAAATAAGTATTCGGTACTTAGCACCTCACCAGCTCAATCTGATTGGATGGGGAATGTCTGCGAATTGTGATCTTCTCCACCTTTTTTCCATAGTCTCTCAAGTCTGGGTTTTAACTGGACCATTCTAAGGCCTTCAGAGACTTGGACCAAATCTTCTCCGTTCTCCATATACAGACTAATTGTCCACTTTAATAGGAACACCTGTACACCTTTATGTACAGTAGTTATCCAATCAGCCAATCATGTGGCAGCAGCACAATGCATAAAGTCATATACAGGTCAAGAGCTTTAGTTCAAAATGGGGGAAAAAAGCAGCAGTTTTGTGGGTGGAAACACCTTGTTGAAAAGCCAGATTGGTTTAAGCTGCCAGGAACAATGTAGTAACTCAGATAATCACTCTTTACAACCATTGTACAGTAGAGGCTTCCACGGTCCTTGGGTTTACTCGTGCATGTATATTGATGAGGGGAACAAACTTCCACAGAACTCCAATGCAAAAATAACAAAATTTTATTTCTTCAGCTTGTATTTCTACAGGAGTAGTCTAAAGCAAGTTGCCTCAAAAACAATGATACAATGCTACGGTAAGAACCGTTTTTCTCCGTACTTCAAGAGCCTCTGCTGGACACGACCAAATCCAAAGTTCCGTCCTTTCCTTCTTAGCCCCTTTTATATCTTCAGATGTGACCCCTACTGCCCCAACTGGCTCAACAGTAGCTTGAGGAGCTTCCCCAACAGTAGCTGTTTCTTCTTCTTCATCCGCCATTGTTTTTGCTCGATTCTTTGTGCTTGCAATCCGTCCACAAATGTCCACGGGAGCGGTTCTTAAAATCCACAAGGAGCAGGTTCTTACAACCGTGGTCAACCAAAAAGCATCTCAGCATGCACAAAACTACAAAACTTGAGATGGATGAGCTACAACAACAGAAGAGCACAAATACAGGAATCATGGGCACAGGTTCACCCATACTGGAAGGTCAAGATTAGGAAAAAAAACCACCTTTCTCCCACTCCAGTCTTCTACTGTACAGTTTGGGTGCCAATGATTGTCTGAGATTCCAGTTCTTGCCTTACAGGAGTGGAAGCTGATCTGCTGCAGTTGTAGCCCATCCACCTTTGATGTGGTTTAACGTGCTGTGCATGCAGAATAAACTCGAGATTAGAGAAGAAGAACAAGAGTGTTTTTTCTCACGTTGGTTCATTTTGTGAAAAAAAGGTTTGCTCATATTTTACCTTTATGTGTGGACTTTTTTTTTTTACTTTACACCGGCTGAAAGCGGACATTTATTGATGCTTTCCCATTTTTCCAGAGTTCATTAATTAATAGCAGTTTCTTAAAGGCTCATCCATCATTTTCATCGATTGCAGTGAACACCAGTGGTTGTGACAGTTGTTTTTTTCTTTTTTTTTTTCTTATATCAGGTATATGGTATGCTAGAAGTGCATTTTTTTGAAATGATCACAAAAGTAAATGAAAGAAGATTTAAGGAGACTTAGTGAGAAATGGAGATGGATGCAAGGAGGTTTATTGATGGGAGCACGATGGAGTGGAAGAGATGAATAGCAGAGAGAGAGAGGATAAAGGAGGACATGAAGAGGAATAATGTGGGATTGGGGAAGACAAATGGCCTTGTGTAATTCTTTTTTAGTTGAAACCATACAGATAGAGTCAGTTGGGGGAGCTTTGCTTCATCTAAGATTAGTTTTAATCCTCATCTTCTGGTCTCTGCTTAGCAATTCTCCTATATTTACAGTAGATAAATAGACTAGAAAATATCTTTAAAATACATCTTTGTATATCAACTTCATATCAACAAATATCCTTTATTTATTTGGGCATACAGCAAAAAAGGTGTTTATTTTGGACCCAGACATGACAGAAGGATTACAGTGGCTATACATTAGTTGCATTGGTCTATAACAGAAGATACGTCATCACAATAAATAAGAGCTTGAGACAAATGAGGCATCGACACAATTGACCATTTTTCACATTTATTTTTCCACAGGTATCACAGTTCTGCTGTCACTAACAGTCTTCATGTTACTGGTGGCAGAAATTATGCCTGCCACTTCTGACTCCATTCCACTCATAGGTAAGTATGTGTGCATAAAAGTACAACAAACCTCTGTATTTATGCATGTATTTACACATTGTGTGTGTGTGTGTGTGTGTGTGTGTGTGTGTGTGTGTGTGTGTGTGTGTGTGTGTGCGTGCATGCATGCCTGCTTGCTTTCCACGAACATTTCATCCACATTAAGGAAGTTTTCCTGTGCTATGTGCTTAGTAGTAATTCTCTGGGGTTGCTTTGATCAAACCATTTGCTTCTCTTTTCCATGTAACTGGATCAATACATTCTGACTAGGAATCAAATGTTAATATAAATAATAATTAATATTATTCCTGTTTTCCTTTTTGACTTTCTCTAATTGCACGTTTATTATTTATTTCTCTACCATTAGTCGTGTTCATTTTTTTTTTCTCGGCAGTTTTTCCATCTTTACAGCATTTTTGTCATGACTTATTTTTTTAAATTAATGCTCTTTTTCATGGTAAGAAGTCATTTTATATACGAGGGTGAGCCAAAAATTATCCACACTCTGGCTGTAGAATATATTTTAATCAACTTTCAGAGCATAGTTTTTCCACATGATCTCCCTGCTTTTCAATACACTTTATCAATCTGTCAATAAGCTTTCGTATTCCCTCATCAAACAACATTATAGGCTGATCTGCGAGCCACGAACGCACCACTGTCTTCACCTCTTCACCAGACGTGAATCTTCGTCCTCGTAGGACTTCTTTCAGGGGACGTAGGTGATTGTCAGATGGGGCGAGATCAGGAATCTATGGAGGAAGCTTTAACACCTCAAAACAAAGTGTTTGGAGAGTGTAGACAGTATGGGCCCTTGGATAGCAGTCCTCTGCATTTTGTCTGAATTTTAGGCTTCAGCTCTTCATCTCAGTGTAACGAGCACTGTTGATTGTTGAACCATTTTTCCTGATCATGTTCCAATAACAGCCCTGGAGAATCCCAGAAAACTGTAAGCATCAAGTTTCCAGCTGATGGTTGACTTTTGAACTTTTTCCACTCTGCTGTTTGCTCTCAGACGTTTTAATATAACCGGAGTGCGGATAATTTTTGACTCACCTTCGTGTTAAGGAGAATATAAATCAAACATTAATGCTCTCTTCTCTCTCTCTCTCTCTCTCTCTCTCTCTCTCTCTCTCTCTCTCTCTCTCTCTTTCTGTGTCTCTCTCTCTCTCTTTCTTTCTCTCTTTCTCTCTCTCTCTCTCTCTCTCTCTCAGGGCAGTACTTTGCTAGTATAATGATCATCGTTGGGATGTCAGTCATAGCGACTGTGGTAGTGCTACAATATCATCATCATGATCCAAATGGGGGAAGCATGCCAAAATGGGTAAATCTATCTTATCTCATCTCTCAGCTCATTTCTGTCTGAATGAACACAAATCCCCACATCCATGCTCCAAAATCTAATGGAAAGCCTTCTCAGAAGTTTATTATCACAACAAAGATTACTAGATTTAGTAGGCAGTTACAATGTGAAGTTCTGGGACATTCTGCCATTCATTTCTATGGGAGACTGCAGGTGGTCATGTCATGTGACTGTAGATTACAGGTGGTCATGTGACTGTAGATTACAGGTGGTCATGTGACTGTAGCCTGCAGGTGGTGGGCAGGTGGCATGCAGGTGGTCTGTAGGTGGTCTGCAGGTGGCATGCAGGTGGTCTGCAGGTGTAGACTGCAAGTGGTCATGTGACTGTAGTCTGCAGGTGGTGTGCAGGTGGTCATGTGACTGCAGGTGGCCATGTGATAGCAGACTGCAGGTGGCCATGTGTCTGCACGTTGTCACGTGACTGCAGGTGGTCATGTGACAGAAAAAAATAACCCCATTCATTCCTATAGGAAATTTAGTTTGTTTAAACTTAAATTTATTAAAAACAATAAATCACATCGACTACAAAAATACATTACACACCACAGCACAGCGCAATTATCTATGCAACGTGTTTGAACTGTGTCTATATGTAAACGGTTCGGGCTGTATTAATCACAGAAATGTGTGGAATAATAATAATAATCATAATAATATTAATAATAATAATAATAATAATAATAATAATAATAATAATAATAAGCAGAAGAAGAAGAAGAAGAAGAAGAGGTATGAGGGATAACAAAACAATAATATAATAAAATGTAATAATAATAGTAGTTATATGTTGGATCTTTTTCTCTAATCTGGCCAATTTACTACAATTTAATACACCACCATAAGCTACTAATATTAAGTGTGGTCTAGCAGTATGCCGAGATTTATATTAATCACCTGTTGTCAGATGTGTCATGGAATTGTCAGAATTACACTTTGATTATTCACAGACATGGATCCCGTTTACAAAGGACGTGTCATGTTGGCTGAATGCTATTTCTTCATTATTTAATATTTGTATGAGCTAATTTACTTTTCATGCCAGATTCTGCATCAGTTATTAATAATTCAAGGCGTAATGCATTACATCCATTCCTAAAGTGTTTGTGCATCACTCATATACACACACACACACACACACACACACACACACACACACACACACACACACACACACAGTGTCAGCTAATGTCTGGTGCTGTTGTCTCCATTTGGGTCACAAACGTTATATCAGCTTAATAAATCGGTCATTGGGCCAAGCATGGCATCCTTCTAACAGTTAATCAATGGTGCTTCAGTGTGTTTAAATGTGATAAGAGTTTTATAGTCAGTATACTGTATTATTTAATTAATGTTAGTTAGTGTGCATGAAATGAACAGACATAAATACAGCACACTTTCATTCCAACACTTATTTTAGATACTCTTCTATACCTATAGAAGATTTGAAATATACTTTATTAGGTGCAGGTTAGTTTTATTTGCCCGTAGTGTAAGATGAAGCTCTCTGAATGTATGAAACGTTTGTAAAATGACACTGAGATGTACTCCAGTGTGTGAAAGAGCGCTTCTGAGATATACATTATGTAATACTTAACAAATAACTGTGTAGAGCATTTTGTTTCTTATTATGCTTGTTTTTCTCTTCTATATCGAAGCATCTGTATTGACAATTATTTTCTGAAAAAGCTTGCTGCTTGATGGGCAGATGTAAGGAATAGGCTTGTCTCCTAAGCCAGCATTTTTCTCTACTGGGCACAGGAAGCCTTTCTTATAGATAAATATATACAGTAAATATGAACACATTATGTGTTTCTCTAGCCAGGATTATGGCAGTAAATCCATGTACGTTCATGTTCGTATGAATCATGCTGCTAATATGCATCATGTAATGTCTCAGTGGAGTAATGGAGAGCTTACTATGTTGTAGAGAGTCCAGTATGCAGTGACTACTAATTACAATGTAGTTCTGCCTGAGGTTGCAGATTTTTAAATAAATATATCATACAATATTTTTGTCAGCATTGCAGTCACTGGGGTCCAAGATGAAAAAGTGTATTAATTCACTACAGCTGTCTGGAAATACTTGATCTTCCCTTATTGTTTGTCTGTTCACCTCTTTTCTGAAGGTCCAGCTGGTTCTGCTCCAGTGGGTGGCCTGGTTTCTGCGCATGAAGCGCCCTGGTGATTCTGAAGACCTTGAGCGTTCTTCATGTGCTCCCCATCTACGCCGCTGCTCTTCAGGATCCCATACCGGCAGCCTTCCCAACACAGTTGACCACCACCAGCACCACCATGTGCCTCCTACACTGCACCCACTCCACCCCCAGAGCCTCTTGCAAGTGGCAGGTCATGCCAGCCTCCTGCCTTCACAGGGTAACAGTGCTAACAACAACGGGAGCTTGCTCTACACTGGATTCCCAAGCTTGGATGAGGCTTCGCCACCTCCACTGTTGGCCGACTCGGCCCCAAGGAACAGCATATCAGGTGGTGTCACTCGACCAGGGTCTTCCAGCCCACCACCCCACATGCCCTCACATTTCAACAGTCCACCCCCTCCACCGACGCCAAACCTGGAGGCCCCTGGATGCCCCAGTACGGTCTCAGGTGGCGTTGGTGGTTGTTCATGCAGTGGCAGTGGAGGAGACCCACAGCTGCAGGCTATCCTGGATGAGGTGCGGTACATTGCTGAGCGTTTCAGAGCCCAGGACGAAAGCGACAGTGTAACAGAGCAGTGGAAGTTTGCAGGGGCTGTCATCGACCGCCTCTGCCTTGTAGCCTTCAGTGTCTTTAACATCATCTGCACCATCTCCATCCTCATGTCAGCGCCCAACTTTGTCGAAGCTGTTTCCAAGGATTTCATTTAATGAGATGCAAATGAATGCACGATGTGTAGACGCAGGAAAGGAAAGTCTGTCTGTAACCAGGAAATGTTCTCAGACTGTGTATCAAAGACCTTTGAGTTTGGGAAATGTAAAGCGTATTAAACTACAATGGACTACAATTTTAAAACTAGATTGACCTCTTTGTGGCAAAAGAATCCAGTCGAATATTAAGCTTAAAGAGCAGGATAGACAATGGGAGCTGAAATGTCATGGTCTTGTCATCGTAGGACAGTACAAGATCACTGTCAAGTAAAATATACTTTGAGAATGTGCATGTTTTGGTGTGTTGCACTGAATGAAAAAAATAGAGCTGGTAAGCGTGAGCAACCAAAGAAAGGGTGGAGGTGAGGTGCAGGATGTCATTAAAGATTCGTTGGTGGTATTGACCAAAACCAGAAATCTTTAATAGAGAAGAAAATGAGGATCTATTTCTTTTTTGATAGCACACAGACAAATGGGAAGTCTTTTTACTTTCTGCAGCAAAATACAATAAATCAGTGGGTAATAGATGAAAACAGAACACAGGCGGGAACGGTAGGCAGAATGCTCATTAAACCTACCACAATACTGATGGATGGAGGTAGTCAATCATCACAGAGGGAAGAGCGGATGGGAGGGCGAAGGCAATGAACGAGAGCAAGAGGCAAAGAAGACGGTGGCGAATAAAGGTGATTGGTTATCAGCTGTCATTGCTTACTGGCACTGAGAAAGACGTGAGGTGAACAGGACAGGAAATCAAAACAGGGACAGGGAAAAACAGAAAGAGAGAAATGTAGAAACAAAACATGTTCCTGGGAGAACTGGAACCCTGTTGTGGGAGAGATGTAAATTAGAGCATCTTACATCATGAAACACAGCACACGGATGCAGCATCTTTCAAAGGAAACAAAGTGACAGACTAGACTTACAGAATGCAAAGACGAGAGTCTGATAGAAGAGAGAACTGAGACAAAGAGATGGAGCGCTGGAGTGATTCCCTCGTGACACTGAAAAATGGCACACAGGCATTAATGACACTTTTACAATCTTCCAGGCATTTTATTCCCCATACTCACGGATATTACATGAGTAATATTCAAAGTCCACGGCCCATAATTAATTAAAAAATCTGAACTAATTCAGTTGTATTTCATATACAAGAATGAATTGTAAGAGAAACTACGACCACTAATCCCGAACATTAACCTCTTTTTAACCACTAGAAACATTTCATCCTATTAAACGTTTTAAATATGAGACCATGAAACCTTATTGTCTAATTCAGTAAATGTTCTCTAGCTGTTTTTTTTTTAAGTAGCAAGGATTTCCCCAAACACATCAATGTAGTAACCATGAGCAGGAATCAAACATTAAAAAAAATTAAGTTAGGCTGTTTTCAACTATTGCTTGTATCCTTGAAGTTCCCATGCGTACACTTTGTGAACTTTCAGTTAATGTATACTGGATGTTATATTTGACACATTTTTCTAACATTCAGTGGCACTTAATCATCAAAGTTATTATGACATAATGAGTGTACAACAATTTGAGAGATTTTAGCAGCAAGATTTGAACAACTGCGATTTATAGGATTTTATGATTCATAATCATAATTAAATCATCATTATATTGTTATGATAATAATAATAGTAATAATAATAATAATAATAATAATAATAATAACAACAACAATATTAATATTATTAATAATAATAATAATAGCAACAACAGCAATAACCATAAAGCAACAACAACAATAATAATAACAGTAGCAA
>JAOVVH010000015.1:10509022-10519391 GCA_028566435.1 Scorpiodoras heckelii
GTGTGTGTGTGTGTGTGAGAGAGAGCGAGAGAGAGAGAGAGAGAGAGAGAGAGAGAGAGAGAGAGAGAGAGAGAGAGCATGTCTTTAATAAAGGGAAACTTGTTTTACTGCTATTCAAGAAAAAGAACACCATTCTGAATAATTCATCCGTTCTGCCAGGTGCTATCAGGCTAAGATACAATAGGTTCTGCCTTGCAATCAGTATATTATGTTAACATTTGCACAAATAACCCCAAAGTGAAATATTACAACAATGCTCACTTTGCTGTAGTCTACAGTGGCTCATGCAAAATCTTGTCTACACAAATTTCTCTCGTTTGTGAAACATATACTAAATAAGACAATGTTATCTCTTACTCTATGACATGAACGCCATCTCTATACAGTATAAACTCAGTAGTTCATGGGTCAGGTGGCATATACAGTATAGTACAGAGCTTTCACTCATTTATGCAGATCCGTGTGGATGTGGATAAATTGTACAATGTTGTCATGTGGATGTAAAAAATTTTGGAACTGCAAAGGAAAACTCTGTTTTCAAACATTAAAATGTCTTATGGACAGAGTCTAAGCATAACACACTCTCTGTGCAAGAGAGGCATGAGGTCTCTCCCTGAGAGTGTAATGCTGGGTTTTCATAACTAAACATGAATCTCAGTGCTTGAATTGGCAATGAATTTTAGTGCATGCATTCAGCAGCTACAAACCCCATTTCCGGAAAAGTTGGGACACTTAAATATAAACGGGTTTAGGAATTGATGAATGCAACACACTCAAAAAAAGTTGGGACTGAGGCAAAATAAGACTGAAAATGTTATAGAAGTAACACTGGGAGACAGCAGTTTACAGGTGAGGTCATCAAGAATGAGTATAAAAGGAGCAATCTTTGCTTTGTCCTTTTGTCTGTTAAATAAAGCTTCAAGTGCAGTTCTGACTGCATTAAGAATGTGTTCCAACTTTTCTGGAATAGGGTTTGTACTATAATGGAAAGAAGTTTAGTAAATGAGCTAGTTGAAAGTGGGGTCTGGGATATACTCAGCTGTTTGCTGATATTTTACACAACCGTCATGGAGATGATCTACACAGCATAAGAAATCAAGAAAATCCTGCAAAGGGTGTACTGGTGAGAGTTGGGCCCAGTGTCCGACTGGGCATGGTCATCTACTGCTCATGGTCTTGCTTCAGTTCTGAGCAACTGTGCAAGAACAGTCACAATGATGACATTCAGTTTGACCAAATGCAGCCTTTACAACCACATATCAGGAGTCAATGGCTGTATAATAGGAAACGTGTAGACGGTTTTAACAATATGAACTAAGTATTCAGTTGTAACTAAGTAATCACTGTAGTTCTCTTTCAATCTTATCAGGAAGTACTAATCTGTCAACCTAATTGGTTTGTTAATGTATATTGGCAAGTAGTCTTTTTTCATTTTATAGCAACTCTGATAGTAACTCTGATATAAATTTTCTTTATAAATTTCATATTCTTTTCTAATGATCACACATAAGTAGTAGAGTAGTAATGCTGTATTTGTGCGTATTTTATTACTTACTTCTAGACAAATGTCTTATTATATAGAAGTACTCGTGGATTTTAGAGTAATAGTTTCCCTATATCATTTATGTTTTGGTTTTGCTGTACTTCTCCTGCTCTGTGTCTGTATGTTGTATTAAACATGTCTAAGAAATATAATGCAAATTGCTTAGAATGATTGACAGAATAATTTAAAAACTTTCTGCAGCTCAGACCGAACAAACATTACTTCCCCAACTTAAAATCATGCCCCTTTTAGGGACCCCTAAAAAAAAAAACTAACACGCACATGCCTTGGTTCACAGTTCAGTTCAGGTCAAGTGCAGGAGGTCAGCAGAAGAAGCTCCATGAGAATGTGAGGTTGAGAGGTCAGAAAAGTCAGAGAAAACCAAGGAAAAGTGAACCAAGAAAAGAAAAATCCAAGAAACTTTTGGAGAAAGTTTCAGCTTGGTTCCAGACAAAGCTTCTCTTCATTTGTAGCTGCAGTTTTTGTTTGTTGTTTTGTGTTCATTTTTAAGAGTCCATTGAGTTATTTTCTTTCAATATACTTTTATTTTGTTGTCTACTCACCGTGTATGGAGTTAATTTGCTGGCCGAATCAACACGCGGATCTATCATGCTTGTTTACCCTATCCGCATTTCTGTGAAGAATCCCAGAGTCAGTTTTGCCTGGTCAGTATTTTTGATTTCTTCACTCTCTGCATGTATCATCAAAGATCTCAGATGGAAGCCAAGCTTGCATCAATAAAGCTGTCTATAAAAATTTTTGCCTTCAGCTCTTGATCTGATGAAGTTTCTATTCAAAGCTAACAAGAACATGCAAAGTTTTCTAATCTCTTCGGACTGACAGGACCCCGCTGACCACTGAGCCGTGAACCCAAAGATCTGTATGAAACTCAGGAGATTTGCTCTGATTGTGCTGCCATGTGTTTTTAATCCTTTAAAGGAATCACTGACAAAATTAGAGCCACAGGTTCAGATTTGAGATGACAATTGTTGATATCAGTCACAATAGTAATCACACTCATAACAATAACCAAAATTTGAATTATGAAGAGAACAATATTTCATTTGAAAAAATGTGGTGCCTCAAAAGAAATCTTTGACGTTCTGTAGTTGGGAAACCATAATTTGCTAATTCTGCTACACTTGTCACATATCTGCACCTGTATGCTCAACCCAAATTTAGCTGAACTACACTTCCCATGATCCTCAGCTGTGCATTTATTTACAAAGCTGATACATATGTATATATAAACATACACAACTTTAAGGATCTAATTGGTGTGTTAAAACATTTAGGGCTATCAAAATTAATAAAGGCTACAGAGTCTATAATGTAGGTCTGTCAACACCCCCCAATACATTTACAATCACAATTTCAGAGCACCTCTGGAAGTTAGAGATTACAACTGCATAATACTCAGCTTACAACCTCATCATATGCCTTCTAGGTTCCACTCCCAATCACCTGATTATGAATGAAACTCACACTCAATCAAATCTATGCAATCAATCTCCATCCTTTGAATAACTTGGACTCTCAGTGTTTCACTGAAGTCTCACTTCACATTGCACCTGTGACATTTTCAAGCTTTTCCTGTCTTTTTTGATTAAGGATTGACCATAGCTGGTTTCACACTTACTGATCACTAGTCATGTCTAATTTATGCCTGTTTTGCTGATCATCTGACAGTTTGCCTGGTTTTATTTAATATTTCCTATCCACTGTATTTAATAAAACCAGAAAACCTGACTTGCCTCTGTCAATCCACTTCATGGCACAATGATATAAGACTTTAACATCACACTGAATTTGAACAACTTTGGTCAACTAACCAGGAAAAAATGCAAGATAGAAGGAAGAATGCATAGTTCTGATCCCTTACGACAATCTCATGTCCATTTGAGCCTGTACGTCTCTTGCTCTGTTTTTTGGTAATGGAAGGTCTCACCTTTTGCTACTCCCCCTAAGAATGTGAAAATGCTATAATCTTTCACTCTGCTCCCCAAACACATCTTTCTTTCATTTTCTTTTTTCTAGATCTGCTGCTATTCCTCACTCAAGCCCTTTTGTGTCTCCACAGCATATTTGACAGGCTGTGGTGAGTATAGATGGCCTGTCCCTTTGGCCCAAGAAGTATATTGAGGCTGGCCACATAATTACTGCCTTATCTTAACTCATTCATGGGGTCCTCACACACGGACAACAGACAGGCTCTAATTAAGCATTTATCTGTAAAGCTACTACCTATTGCAGTCACTGGAGCTGTGCAGGGGCCTGGTGAGTGTGTCACAGCTAGACCCTGATTACTAAAGTGAGATTGGACATTTTAAGATATTAAGCTTGAGTACAAGGAATATGTGGAGGAGAGTGGGGCTGAACATTTTTTTTTTTAAAGTGTAAGCTGAGATCCTAAAAATGAGAGCATATTGGCAAGCTCATGTGTAGTCACCCAAATGCAATAATTGGCTTTGCATAGACGTGATCAAAAGTACTGCTTAATTTTGTGAACTATGCAATTATGTATCCTGTCATTTCACTGTTTTGTGTTTTATTACTAGTTAGTGTAGCGTAAAAAAATACATGTTACATGTAGCTGTACACTAAACGTCTGCTTTGATAGAAAAAAGGTTGGACACAGAATATGAGGATGAGAGTGATGGAAAACCATTAAACACCCACATACAGACATAAAAAGATGCTCTTTGGCCTTGGCTCACTACCTTCCCTTTCTTGGACAACAGCTTACCAGCACATTATAGAGTACCTTTCATTTTTGCTACTTTTCTTTGTATTTGCCAACCACTCCAACCCTTTCCCCTGTCTCTCCATTTTCCCTGCTTCAAGAGGCCATTATAGTCATTTCTACTTTCTCCCTAATTAAACTGCTCTGCTTCAGTCTGCTTCTGTACATATTTAAAGAAAATGACCACCTTTAACCATCTGCCATGTCACCCTTTTGTACTACTGACTACATAGTCACAAAACCTTCTGTGCTTTTTTTTTTTTTTGATCGAGAGACTGTTAACAGAATAACAGACATAGCATTAATGCCAACAGCTTTTATCTTATTTATGTCTCTTATTCTGGTAAACATGGCTACTGGGGCAGAAAAATGTTTCCAGCATGAACGTTAGAAGCAAGAAAAAGTACATATAATATAGACAATGTTAAAATAGTATCAAGGTGTGCAAAAAACAACTGTCAGTGGAAACACAATAAATCATTTTTTTTAAACTTGGGTCAAAATACCAATAAATACAAAAAGAATAGCCCAATAAGCAATAAGAGCAAGAGTCATACACAGTAATGCAAGGAAAAGCAAGAAACAGCTTAAACAAGATGCAAGATATTGGTGAGGTGTAATGAGTGCAGGCCTGAGCGTGCTGGTAAGAGTGCCTGATGGAGTGGATGCTACGTGATGATAAGGGTTTCCTGGTGGTGGTTTGATAGCCAAACAGGTGCCAGACCAGACAGAGACAGGTGTACGTTGAGGTATTTATTGCTAGGTAAATTCACAACCTACAGATCACAGTCCACACAGTTATCGTCATCAGAATCAGAGTCATACATGGACAAAAAACAGCAGCTAGCAGAAGCCATGGTAAATAGACTGAAAGCTAATCTAAGGACAAAAAGGTCAAACCCTGGAAGCACGGGCATGGCAACATAAAAGGCACGAATATAAACAGAATATAAAGCCAAGAACAGAAGCAGACTAGCGCGTGGCGAACAGGCTGAATAAGCAGGAATTAAACATAGAAACAAAACACAGTTACCAGACAGCTAGTAAGACATGCATAAACATAGACACAACATGCATAAACATTCACAATGCCATTACAATACAATGATCTGCTGAAGAACTAAATAAAGACTAGGACTTAAATAGGGAAACAGGAAATGAATCAAGTCTTAAAGAGACAGTGTCCCAATAAGGAAATGCAGAAAACAACATCCAATACCAGGTATCACTAGCAGTGCAAGTCCACAGGATCCATGACATAAGGGTCTGGCCAGTTTATAAAGCTGAGGTCCAGAAAATGACCCGGAAGTGGGTGAAAGTGGCCGAAGTCACACTAGAACACTGGAGGGTGCGACCTCCATTGGTGACAACGGGGACATGAGTTTTTATTACAATAATTCAGGTCACAGATTGAAAGCAAAACCTTCGCTCGAGGCAGGACCTGAGGATTAGTTCTGTGTCATTGGTCTGCATAGAATTTCTATTTCTTGATTGCTGTCTGGCAAATGTGTGCCATTTCATAGGTTTGTTTTCTTCTCTTTATCCCGTCATCCATTGCCGAAATGCAGACAGATCTCCAGACCGAGGTTATTCAGCAGCCTAACCGACACAGAAATGATCTACATGGTAATTAGACTCTGGGTGGTAAGATGATCAAAGACTGACATTAATGTTAATTTGTTTACAGAAAGTTCTCCTGAAATGGCAAAGTGAATTGGACAGATCAGACACAATGTAGATCAGACACAGTGTCCTCTGGTATGCCACAGTGTCTGATTAATTCTATAAAGATCATAGTCACAGTCAAAGCCATGCACTAACACTGAAGATTCCTGTGATAATCCACACTCAGTGCTTATGAATGAGAGTCATTAAGGACACAGCTGCTTTACAGGAAACAGCTTGGCACAATGTGAGCTGAACAAAAGGTCATGCTGAGAATAAGCATTCAGACTAGAGTTTTTCAGGTACGTGTTATTGATTCCACATAATTAGTCACATGGAACCCCTACTGCACAAAGTTTCCTTATTTCAGCCAAGATAGCAGTACACCTTGCCTTTGCTGTGGAGTTGAGAGTAATCTGTTCTGCCCAATTGCATTGGAACTATTGCATCTTTCTACAATACAAGTAACCTAATAAACGTAATCATTAAACTCAGCACAAGGAGTTCATTGATAGCTGAACATGGCAGGAAGCAAAGATGAAGCAAATTGTTTATCATTTTTTTCTAGCTAAGTGAGAAATGTGTATAGACAACACTTTGTTATCTACAGTACACTTATAGTAGTGTAACGAAACCCACTTTTCTCCACTGCAACTAGTCTATTTACCTACCTAGTCTATTTTGTGCCCATCTAGTACTTGTGACATCAACTGAGGATTCAATAGAATTAGACTGTTGCCACTGCAGGTACTTGAGGACTTCATTCAGTGCTCTACTACTTCCAAATTTGCACAACATGATTTTATATAAACCTTTTGTTTATTGCTTGAATTGCTATCAAAGTTAAACCCAAATGTGAGGTAACATAAACAGAATGATTGTTTAGTGAAGTGTAAAGTCAAATGTACTCAAACAATTTTATGTAACCCACACTCTCCTACTTACATTTTCTAATTACAATTTACGTTATAAATTTATATGCACCAATTACTTAAAAATAGTGCTGTCACACGATAAATTTTTTTATCGCGTTAATCACGGGATTCTTTTTTTCAATCGCGCGTTAATCGCGGTTTTAACACATATTTTGATCTGTGTTGTACATGCAGGTAGACATCGTAGGACCATTGAAAATGTTGTTGCCGTTTATCACTGGTCTATTTTAAGAGAAACGACTGATGAACGTTGCCTCATTATTCACTTGACTATATTTGATAAAAGTGAAATATTAAAGATGAGTCGTCTTATCATTTTTTAAAATAAAAAAATTGTTTTTGTTTTTCATTCATCTGTTAATAAAAGGAGTTTAATGAAAGGCATCGATTCGCCATTTTAAATTAGAGTAACGCAGCACGTTGCAGCCGAAGAGTAAAGTTACGTTCCAAACACAACCAAAACATACATTAAAAAGTTAAAATACATCACCCACAGTTCATAGACATTTCATCACATTTATTTTAAAAGTGCCTACAGCATACAAAATGAGTCTGAACAGTGTTGTTTGATTTATCATGCTAAATACAGCCGAGTGCTGTAATGACGTCTTGATCCGAAGGCTGTCCGCTGTTGATGACGTTAAAGGGCGTTTTAAGGGAGGGAGCAGGGATACAGATTCGGGACACTTGCGATCGGAATGCAGCCTAAAACGAGTAACGTAATGGTCAGTTTCGGAATGTTTGTGTTCACTGACGGCGTTGCTGGTTTGCGTAATTTAACTAAATTTTAATCTGCGTTAAAATTTTTAGTGGCATTAATTTTTTAAATCGCGATTAATTTGTTAATTTGACAGCACTACTTAAAAATGTAAAAGTCAACAAAATATTGTGAAAGGCTTTAGCACACATCATTTTGCTTTTGCACTTCTATCTCTTTTGATTGTTGTGACAACCTAACAGGTCTTCATTTTATCTTAATAGTGCTCTAGATTGAAAAACTATATTTATCTATATTTATATTTATTCACATAACATCATCATAGGCAGAAGTCACTGCGATTACATCCACTGAGAAAGGAGCTATATAAATGCAACTTCATTCATTCATGATGGAAAAACTTGTGTATCAATGTAACCTTGTGTATGTCATTCGTGTAGCCATTGATGCTGAAATGACGGTAAAAAAAAAAAAACAATCTAACTAACTTCATGACTAGCAGTATTCAGCTTGAATGCAGTGGAAACACAGATAAAATGGGAAAGAAATGTCATTGACTGTATAAATAGATTCAACAAGAAATCAGCGTTATCTTTTTAAAGACTGCTGAAAGATAAAGAATAAAGAAGCAAACAACTGATATCCAGGCATGGATCTGTACAGCTGAAACTTTTGCCTATGCCATTAGTTATCCTTTCTGTTCTGGACTATTGGACAACTTATTTTTCATGGACTATACCAAAACCGAGGATTGCAACCATTGGATTCATTCATTCATTCATCTTCTTAACTGCTTATTCCTGTCCCCAGGGTCACGGGAAAGCCGGTGCCTAGCCGGCAGCATAGGTCGCAAGACAGGATCAACCATAGACAGGGCGCCAATCCATCGTGACACACACACACTCACACTAGGGGCACTTTAGAGACACCAATTAACCTAATATGCATGTCTTTGAACTGTGGGAGGAAACTGGAGTACCCGGAGGAAACCCACGCAGACACGGGGAGGACAACCACTGGATTGTTTATCTTAAATAAAATATCAGATTCAACTGAAATGAAAATGATTGTCATTTAACAAAACGTCTAGTCAATCTGTTAATATACGTTTTGTCAGAGAACTGAAATATGACTTCTTTGCACGTTTGCATTTCAGAGTACATTGCATCAGCTCCCTCTTACAAACGATCTGTGTGACCTCCCACAATGTGGTGTGAGCTTTTGGAGTGTCTCACTTGCAATTTCATCATTCTTGCGCAAGGACAATAAAGTTCAACAAAATGACAAAAAGACAACAAAATGACAATAAACTTCTGAATCGTGAACCAGCCAATCAGAGCAGAGCTCATCAATTTATTCTCAAGCAACAAGGGAAACACAAAAAAAGGGAAAATAGCTAGTTTCATTTTAAGGCCAGTATATAGGGTAGTCAGTGGACCTGTAAAACAACATCTGGGCTTTTTCACTCAGGCCAAAAGCACATACCTTCTGTGTAGAACAACATCAGAGAACAATTTAACATACTGAGTAAATACATTCACGGGAACATTTAAGCAAAAGATGCACTCAACAGTTTTTGAATGTAATACATAACTAAGTGCATAGCCAGGGGTCAGATGGTATGAATGCGCTATCAGGGCTAAGCCCAACTGTCTTTTAAATAAAGAAAAAAATCAATACAAGGTTTTTATTTTGGTCAGATTATTTCTGATTAACAAATGGTCTATGTTGGATTGTTTTGGAACCAACAGCAACAGCGGTTATAAGAAAAACATTTCTAATGATATGAAGCAATGCTGTAAGCTCACTATTGCCAACTTTTTTCAGATGAAAGTAGCTAAAGTACACTTCAGACATCACCAGATAACATCCGAGACTAATCTGCATATTCATCAATTCATTGTGCTCATTGGCATATCAAGTTACGGATTATGGTACATAAAGAAGGAGGATTTTCTCAAGAGACCTGGAATAGATTTACATGAAATACAATAGAATTTTATCTAGAAAGAAAATAAATGGCTTTTTTAAGACTTCAGTTTTTTGAAGAAACTAAATGTACATCAATTAAGTACATATTGTCAAATCAAAGTACAAATCATACAAAAGGGACAGTTTTGTAGTTTTGGCTTGAAATGAAAGAGTTACAGCTTTTCACTTTACTGTGTTTCTATTCCGAGGAAATTCAGCATGAATCCAGTCGAACACAACACAGTCCACACAAACAGTAAAAACTCATATATCACTAATGCATCTGAGTTTAAGTGTGTGTATATCATGCATTGCTCATCCCAAAGTTCTGCTGGTGAGTTATTGATGGATCAAAAAGTGGTGTCAAACTAAATCCACAAAGAGCCGGTGTGGGTGCAGGTTTTCTTTCCAACCAAGCAGAAGCCACAAACTACTGAAAGACAGGATCATCTGATTAGATCCATTGATTAAACACAGGTGGAATGAGGTGTGGCTCCTGTCTGGTTAGAAGGAAAACCTGCACCCACACTGGCCCGGATTCAGTTTGACACCCCTACATTAGAATATACTGGATTTCTGAAATCTGAATGAAATACAGTACCGGTGAAAAGTTTGGACACACCTTCTCATTCAATGTTTTTATTTTTATTTTTCCCCTACATTGTAAATGAATACTGAAGTCATCCAGACTATGAAGGAACACATAAGGAATCATAGAGTAAACTTAAAAGTGTTAAACAAACCAAAATATGTTTTAGATGTTAGATTCTTCAAAGTAGCACCTTTTGCTTTGA
>JAOVVH010000015.1:10670198-10683828 GCA_028566435.1 Scorpiodoras heckelii
AGGAGGCCCTACACCATACTAATAAATTATTGTGGTCTAAAACCAGGTGTTTCAGTTTCATTGTCCAACCCCGTAAGACTATAATTTAGCCTCCACCTTCCAGATCATTAACCGTATTAAACATAGAGCTGTCTGGACTTTTCCTGGATGCTTATGTCTGATCTAAAATACATTAAACAACCATAAACAAGTTACATACATATTCCCTCTGATAAAGTTTTTAGAAAGAAGATAGAAAGAATCTAGCATATTGACTGGAAGCATGTTTCCAATGTACGTATAGCTGAGTTCAAGTGCAATTCAGTACAAGTACTATTGCTCTTTATCCAGAGTAACTCCCCTAAAAATAGCTCCTGCACACCAGCACTTGCTTGTTTGTGGTGATAAATGAAAACTGAAAAGTCTCTCATGTATAATTTATTCCATTTGTACTCTAATCTAGAAGGTCAGTTGGTGATGTGCATATCCGTTGCATGATGCACCCTCTAGTCTGCGCAGACTTCTGCTGCGCTTGTGTTAGCGTGTTATTTATAGTTTGCATCTTGGCTTCTAAGGCAAGTGTTTCCTGGCAGACAGATTTCACCGTTATTGAGCACTGAGTGAGTTTCCATAGATAGCTTCACTGCACAAAGGTGTATCAGGGTGGTGAAGCCGTGACGTGGTAGTACGGTTTAATAAATGTCTGATCATTTCAGGTATGACCAGTAGATATGATGGATATTAAAAATAGCAGCTGTACAAAGTATGTATAGAAACAGATGGACTACAGTGTGTAATTGTAGACCTAGATGGACAATGAGTGTAGAGAAAAGGAGGTGGTCATAAGGTTATGCCTGATCGGTGTATATCGTTTCTTTCTGCTCGAGTGCGTGTTGTGACGTTATACCAAATGCTGGAGCAGCTCCATGGTCACAGTCCATTTGTGTTTATTGTTCAGGAGAACAGTTAAGGGTTACGTGCCTTGCTCAAGCACCAAACAGCTTGTAGATGCAGACCTGCCAACCTTACGCTGTGATGTCTTGTGATTTACAAATACACGAATTAAGGTAATCTATCTGCTAACGTGTGTTTTTACCCACAAGGGGGCATTGCATCCCATATTTTGCAGACTGTCTAGACAAGAAGACGATCTGATTCTTGGTGTAAAATGCAGTTTGGTCATTTTTTGCTGCTTCAAAAAAGGAGAACTGACTGAATTCCTTCTTGGTGAAATTGTTATTATTATTATTATTTTTTTTTTATTATTCAAAACTTCAAGATGCTGTTAACATCTGCTTATACGTCAGTGACTTGAGCAACAGTACTGTCCCTAAACCCGTGTTCTTCACACCCGGTTCTGACCCGGATTTCCTTTTGCATTTTTTTTTTCAGCGGACGCTTCACACAGGCTCAATCTCTTCTACCTGGCCAACGATGTCATTCAGAATTGCAAGAGGAGAAATGCTATCGTGTATCGCACCACCTTCACCGATGTTTTACCCGACGCTATTAAGCTCATCAGGTGAAACTTCTTTCCCCCTCTTACATTTTCAAACCCTCAACCAAAGCTTTGAAATGTTCTCCATGATCTTTTGTACACTGCTCTTTCTTCCATTCATCAGCCTTCCATTTAAACATGCCTCGGTTTCTCTTTCTGATTTTTTGCAGCACTGTGAAAGACTCCAAGGTGCGGAAATCAGTGGACAGGATCCTGTCCATCTGGGAAGAGAGAAATGTTTACACAGAGGAGCTTATTAGCCAGCTTAAAGGTGGTCTCATCCAGCAAGAAGAACCACCAGGTGACCACCTTTCACCACAACTAGCTGTTTCTTAGATCGCGGCTGTGCAAAGTCACTTCCTCTTAACGGTTTACAAGCTGGATCCATAGGTCCACAGACATTTTTGGGTAGATGAGGATTAAACCAATGACTGTATAAGGTGGACATCCTGACAGAGGATTAAAAGTGAAAGCAAAATGTGTCCGATCCTCTAGTGGCTTTCTGCAGTATGACTGTAATCCCCACCCATTCCCATATCTCCATGAGTTATTTTCAGGCATCTGCTGTATTCTATTGTTTTTATGAGGTCTGTTGACTTTGATGTCTCTCCTGGTATTTTTCCTTGTGATAAATGCGTTTTATCTGAGTTATTTGTTTATGAATGAAAAAGGGTGTGGTCGACGCGGTGATGTGATTGACTGACACCTAAAGACAGTTCTGGAGCATATCCATGTATTTTTCTGCTTCTAGCTCACCGTAGCAATGTGAGTGAACAAAGTGGCAGCTACTACAACACTAGCTACATTTGATAACAATTTATCGATGATAGGACCTTCGCTGACACTTGGAGTAGCAGCTAGGAGAGTTTCCACTAACAATATGGGCGGGGTGAGAGATGGACCCAGTGTCCTACTTCTTAATGGCAGTAGATGGGATCATGTTCTCAGTTATACAGGTTGAGCCACAGCTTGAGAGATTTTCATCTGCTTATTTCTCAGACGTTAGTTTGATTAGAGGAGAGACTGGTGGGGGAAGCAGTAGCTCAAATGATGCCGTTTTAGTCCACATGGAGAAGCGTACAGCACAACATGGCGCGTATGTTGATGAAAAATGGCGACTCTGTGATTGCTACTCAACAGCTGTTTTGTTATTCGTTAATTAAGTTCAATATTCCTCGTCATGCCACTTTGCTGTCTCGGAACACAATTAATAAACGGGCTGAAAATTTTCCTAAAATGCTTCTGCTTTGAAAACGAAACCACTCAGCAAGCCAGGTACGGTCCGAACGTCGGAAAATGTTGAAAGAGTGTGTGGATCTGTAATAAGGAGTCTGCATCGTTCAGCTAGGAAACATTCTTTCGCTTTGGGAATTTCCAACAATATTAATCACGGTGTTATTTCATTTCAAAAACTCATCAGGTATCTCCGGCTCACCCTGTGTGTATACATTCACTGCTTTAATCAGTCTTTCACAACGCACGCTGTGTGTTACAGGTCCATACGCTAATCCTTAACGGGTTTATTCTGTATCCGGATGTATTCCGCTGTATAATGTGTATCCCGATTTCATTTCAGCTCCTGTCAACCCAAAAGCTGCATTAAGATCCAAGATCGTCGCCGAGTTTTTGGTGAGAGTCCGTACTGGACATTTCTGAATGTCGTCTGAGAGACTGTAAATAAACAATTTTATTAAAACGCTCTTTCTCTAGCACGTACCTGCTGTCTAATAAACTTGTCTTTGATATTTTCTTGGGCAGCCCTCAGCGTTTATCGAGCATCTCACCAAGTACAGGAACTCCATGGATGAGATCGAGCTTAGAGAGAAGCAGCTGGCTGCCATGAGAGTGGATGTCTGCAGCACAGCAGCTCTGAAGAAACTCAAAGGTCACTGCTGCGTTCACGTAATACGAAGTTGTGGGAATTATGTGGGAATTAATGCAAACGTGTTTTTTTTTAATGTAGTCATGTTGGATCGGCTTATGTTCTGGAGTGGAATGTTCTTCATGATACTGAAGCACTGATGGTCAGGATGCTTTTACGTGAAGTTAATTATCATTGTTCTGAACTGATTTTTGTTTTGTTTTGTTTTTAGATAAAGCAGGTGGCAAACGTTTTTCTAAGGATTTTGAAGATGGAAGTGCAAAACTGCGGGATTTTGTCGCCTTTCTGGATGGAGAGGTGAAAAAAGGACCGGCTCTGATTGAGGCTCTGGAGAGTGCTGACATTTTCTACGAGATGCAGTACAAAGAGGTCAAGATTGTTACCGATGTGAGTCACGTTGTTCAGATGTTGGGTAAAAAATGTGAATATTTGAGTTTAATCCAAGGCATCAGCGAGGGTCAGTGATAAATGAACACACTTTATTATGAAAGTAAATTTAATTTCATTACATAGCTGAGTAAAAAAAAAATCTGCTGATCCTCAGGCATATCAGACGTTTGCTAACCGGGTGTTGCATCTTAAGAAGAAACTGGATGCGATCAAAGCTTCTTTACCTGATCCTGATGAGTCGCCAATCCCTTCCCCCTCTGAGGACGCTCCATCACCTACGGGTTCCGAGTCACCCTTCCGTGACTTAACACGAATCGGTACCCCGGACCCAGAGCTGGACGGTCAGGCACTGGAGGAGGACCTGATCGCTATAGGCGATGTACCTAGTCCTCTGTCTTCCGCTGGAGACAAAGACAACCGTGTTGTTGAGGACATGGACCTCTCAGACACCGAGGAGGTAGTGGAACCAGGCATCATCGGTAAGAAACGGAAGGTGTTGTATTGCCTTGTGTGCATTTGGATGATTTGAGAAACAAATATGACGCACTGTTTTTTATCCCCCAGTAGAAGAAAGAACAGAGCAGGCTGACCCTGCCAGTGTGTCCAATCAGACCCTGGCTCTTAGTGTCACTGAACCATCTCAGACCAGCCAGGCTGCACCAGAGAACGAGACTACAACCCCGACTGCAACCGTCACCCCAACAGCAGGGTCCCTTCCCATTAACTTGGCTGGTGTAGATTTGGGCAAAATCAGCTCTATTATTAGCACCCTCACAAATGTTATGAAGAACACTGGTAAGACCATTACAGATATGTCCTACAGAAGTAGAAATACTGACTCAGTAAATCTATTTTAAGAGTGCCTACTTAAACTATGATAGTAAACAAGTAGTGGAATATTTACATTGTCTGTTTAAGGTTCTCTGTGGCCATATCATCAGCTTACATCTTTTTTTTTATTATCCTCCCCCAAGCTACCGGAGGAAACTCAGCCTTTCGCTCATCCACCAGCAATGCAAGCACTCATTCTTCAGCAAGCTCAACACTGAAGAGCCCCACGGTATCTTCCTCACCAGCTGTTCCTGCATCCAACTCACTGGCCAAAATATTATCCAAGGTGGACATCAACCCTAGCGCCCTGCTAAACGTCCTGTCTAAAACCCAAGCGCAAGGGATCGGCCTTCAGGGTATGAAACTGAGCATTTTGTGAAACCAAAACATTGTATGATTGCTGGATCTGTTAACCTGGGAGATCTTTTTGATGTGCAAAGGAGACTCTTGATATGATGATGATGATGTGCTAAAGTAGACCTTGGTTTGAATCTCGTGGAGATGAAGCTCTCCCTTTCTGGCACAGTGTGCAATCATTAATTTGATCTGGAAGGTGGGGTTATCTTATGAGGTACAAGAGAGCATTTCCAATAGAGAATCTTACCCAGATCAGATTGATGGATCATTTGAGCTTGGATGACTTTGTTGACTAATGCTCCCTTCTCTCTCTCTCTCTCTCTCTCTCTCTCTCTCTCTCTCTCTCTCTCTCTCTCAGGCTTATCCTCCTTCCTGAACAATCAGACCCCATTAAACTCATCTCCTTTAGTCTCGCCTTTAGACCCATCCCCAGACCCCACTCATAAAGCCCACACCACTGCCGATACCAATCCAGTACCACCTCCTCCTACAGTGGCTACAGGCTCAACACCTCAAAGGGCTGTGACTCTCCAGACTTCTCAATCTCCCAGCACCTTTCAGAGCAGGGATCTTAAGCAGGAAGTGAAGGAAGACAAAGAAGAACCAGGTATTTCTGTCAACTCTACCCTGGACTCCAAGATTGATGGTTTCCTTCAGGGGAATCCAGGACTGAGAGGCTTAAATATGGGTTTCCCAAGTGTTCTTTCCTGGGCTAAAGCTGTCGATAGTCCTTCAGCGAGCACAGAAAACCTAGGGGGAACTCCTGTGAGGGATGAGTCTGGGGCAACACCGACACAAGATGAGGTCATGGATGAGCCTGTAGTACAGCCGTTCTTATATGAAGGAAGATCTCTGCAAACAGCTTCAACAACGGCTACTTCTGCACCTCCAGTTGTCAGTGGAATGTCCATGTCCAAGTATGCTAATGATTCTTGGCAGGAGCAGAACAGGCATGTTTTGCAGTATGGTCCTGGGTCACAGCATAGCAGAAATGTCTACCAGAGGGACTTTACTGTAAAACAGGACTTCCCAGGTTCAGGACTACCTCTTGTAGGAGCAGGGCGTCCTCAGCATGCTGAGACTTTGATGTCGTCAGTGGCAGACAAGAATCAGATCTCAAATAAGAACAAGGAGACCCTGGAGCGAATTAGCCTGGCAACACCATTCTCCAAAACTGGAGCAGACAATGCTAGCTTGGCTAACGATGGCTGGTACCGCGACGCACGTGGACACGATCAAGAGCAGCGTGCTGGTTCCGGCTCTGAATCGTATAAAGGACAGCGCCAGTCTGAAGAACGTAGACATGACACCAACCCTCCAAATTTCTTCAACACACCATTACCACCCCTTCCACCAATCCCCCAGCTTCCACCTCCTCCTCAAGACTTTCTCCCTCCAGTGGTAGGTGGAATCAAAGAACCTGTTGAGCTGACCGATACAGCAGACGGTATACAGACTGGGGGCGATGTCTCGGCATATCGCTCAACAAATCCTGTTTCTCATGATGATTATGATGAACGTCTCCTAAATCGGGTCCCGGCCAAAGAGACTTTCCGTCCTAATCTGAATCCGGCAGGTCCACGGCATTGTACGGTCGCGCCACACCCTGTTCATATGGGTCCCCGGAACAGCAGTGTGGGCTTTAACCATCGTCCCAGAGTCCCTGTACACAATCAGCACCATCCTGGTATGCCTCGTCCAAGGCCCCCGTCTACTGTACGGGGGTACCCTGAAGCTCTTAGTCCTTCGCATGCTTTATCTGAGGATGCCTATTTGGACCCACACTGTGATGAGGCCCCTCGCAGCCCTTCTTCTCCTGCTGCTTACAATGTTGACCACCCTGTCTCGCCTCATACGCGCCCGTTTTATCCTGAAGAGAGGGCTTTACCGCTGCACCACCCAGAACCTAGATTACGTCCTCGACTTGAGCATAGGGTTCCTCCACCACATCACTATCGTCCTCCACGGCCTGGTCATTACCCGCCACAGAGACCCCTCCGTCGTCCTCCGCCACCACATGGCCCTCGTCCTGGTGAACCACCGTTCCTGAGAGAGAAGAGACCCGGTCCTCCTTTTGGAGGACCTGTAAGACCTGCGGGCCCATTTTTCCCACCAAAAAGACCTTTCCTGCCACCACGGTACTGAACTGTTCGGCACGTCCATGGTAGAGTTACAGGATTTACGTGCTGACAGCTACACATCGCCAATCTTCCACTAGGCTTCGTTAGACTACACCCTGAAAATCTGCCCCTGACAGTCAAGTGCATGTACTCAAAGTGGTCTCGTGCAGCGTGAGGATCTCTGCTCTGTTCCTCGACTTATGAAAAGAGCTTCGATCTCACCGTGGGCTGAGAAGGGGCGTAGCTGTGTCGTCGTGTAACGAGAGTCAAGTCAGCGAGGGAATCGGGGAAACGGATGACTGAAGTAAAAGAGCGAAGAAAGTCACTACAGGAATCCTGGAGAGATGACGGATCATGGAAGTGGAGCAGCCACGAAATTGCAAGCTAAAGAGAAAATGAGGTGGTTATACTTTTATTTGATTGTTCTTTGCCGTTTATTTTTTTTTTTTATTCACAGCTCTAAGGCAACATTCACGACGATTTGACGGTAGTCATCCATTCTTCCTTCCTTCCTACCTTTAAAATAAATGTCTGAGCGCATGTGTGTGAATGTGAATGCCTGTCTTTGGGTCTGTGCCTGAACAGGTGCATCCGTCTGTCCAAACCAGCGGCGCACAGCTCCTGGTCCTGGAGAGCAGTTTGCTCTTTTCCCTGCACAGACACAAGATGATACATTTCATGAGTTATTCACGGGGAGCTCAGCAGGCAGGGGAATTGTTAAACTGTGCTGATTTGTAAGATCTCCAGGGTGCACGGTGTGCAGCGCTGGTTTAAACTTTGCTATTTGCATTAAACAAAAAAATGATTGTGATTTCCTGTTCAAATTCACTAGCGCATGTACGTTTTTGTACATGAATTAAAACTTAGAGGTACAGCTGCATTAAGACTAATTCTGATGTAGATATCAGGCAAACTGTAACCCATCGAGTCTCAAGATATCCCTTTTGAGATTTGGCGTGTCATCGTTCGAGTTCATCATTTACCGCCGTTCAAGTTTGGGGATCACAGTTTATGGAGAGCTCTGGAAATACGCAGCAAGCCAGCAAAGTTACATTGCGTGTGTGTGTGTGTGTGTGTGTGTGTGTGTGTGTTTTGATGGGGCGGTGGGGATTGGGGTGGGCTGTTAGGAGGAAATTTAAAGGAATAATCAAGTTTGCTACACTGACTGAAGATGCTGAAGAGAAGTCCTTCTGTCCTGGGGCCTGAATCATCTCCAACCCACCAAGCACCCCCCCCCCCTCTCCAGTTCCTCCAGAGTCATCAATGTACTGACATAAATAAAAGTGTTTGGAAAAAAAACCATCCATGGGAGAGTGTACTGTTTCTCAACCATGGTGTGTCTGAGTCATTTCGTCTTCGCTGTACACCAGAGATTTCCATTTTCAGAGGGTTTTTTTTTACCTGCCTGCCTGCGAAAATATGACAGTAAAACTATACATCATAAAACTATACATTCTTGCTCGTAAACATGACCTGCGCAACAGACAAAAATGTTTCATTCACAAAGCAGAACAAAAATTTGTTCACGTAGCTCTTCTCTTTTAGTAGCTTTGTTTAAATCTATTAGAAGTGATAGGGCTTCAAGAATGAAAGTAAATCTTTTTACTTTAAACTAAAGTCATATTAGACATACTCTAATTACATTAAGTCAGTGTTTAGACATATTCACAGAGATAGCGTGCTTAAAGTGTATGTTAAAAGGGTTTAGAAAGAAAGAAGGAAAGGAAGGAAGAAAAGAAAACATTTAATTAATGCTGGTGTCTGTCAGTCTGCAATTCTGTTCATAAATCACAGAATAAACTCTACTGATTTATCCAAAGTTCTGCATAATTATTAAATGCAAGCAGCTATTCGATAAACAATACACCAATCTGTAGTAATTAGTTAGCAGTCAAAATAAATTTTAATGACAAAAATAAGAAGCAGGAATGAAAAAGTCATCAGGTTGTTAAATAAAATGTTCTTTGGGGCTGTCTCATGTAGACATGTTTGACCGTCGACCTGTTGTACAAGTGTCACTAAGCCCTTACAACCCTTTTAGTTGAGCCAAATGGGTTTTTATTTTAGGAACCGAAGACCCTTTAATTAAGAACACTTCAAGAACCGTTTTTTCCTGCCTGATAGTGGAGCAAAACAAACAGCAGACTATTTGTACCCAGAGCAGCTTATAGCTCTAAATGTGGCCCGTGTCAGATAGCCAGCATCGAGCCGGCTTTGAAATGTGACCAATACATAAAGTGATGATCTATAAGATAATAAACCGATAATAATTTCATGATGGTGAACTTTGTAATGGCTTCAAATGCTCAAATGAATTTGGTAGCCAGATATTAGATTTCGATCTTGACTTATTTTGAACCGTGCACTCTTTAAGAGCACTTAAATATCACAAACACAATCTCAAGATGTAATATCTGCTAGCAGCCATGCAAGACCCACCATAGATGGGGTGTTTGTTAAGGGGGTCTTAACATCAGTAACGGTTTACACTTAATTCACTAGATGTTAATGGACATGTTGCAGTCAGAGTGCCACGGGTGATGTCATGCCGTAATTAAATCATGCCGTTTTTCTTAGAACTCAGAGATTCGAGTCTGAAAATCTATAAGGTGTAAGAGTGGCCATGTAGCGCATATGGAAGAAATAAATACAGAATTGAGCATGTAGTTATGAGCTCATTCGTTTATGACTTGTGTCTGTAGAACTAAAGATAAAACACATCAGGTGCTCGAACTAATCACCGAGAGGATCAGAAATATTTGGTGTTCACTGAGATGCTCGACCAACCAAAAATTTCTGCTCGTTTCTGCTCCAGATATTGGCGTGTTTAGTTGTAAAACTTTGCGCTCTATATGTACACCTAAATGAGGCCTACGTTTGGGGGGAAAAAACGTTTTCAGAGATGGAAACATTTGGTTGTGAAAACACTCGTGTCTGGATTGTCGAAACCCTACGGTAAACGAACAAATCAATAAATAAACAAACAAATAAATAAAACCCCTCAAAATCTTATCTGTTTAGTTAATGCAGGGGTCAGGGTCACTTAATGTACAAGCGGAGTCATGAGAGAAACTCACGGTCTCTGGTATTATTCAGTTAATTTATAAATAATTATTACAACTATTGTTGTAACTGTAAGGGCTTAGTGTTTTGAAGTGCAACCTGGAGTCACGCAGACCTGTGAATGTCACCGTATGGGCAGTTTTGTCCGTCCGGTCTGGTGATCGTCTCACACTGCACTAGTATAGGAGCAGGAACTTTCTGCTGCTATACCCTCTTTTACCTCTGCTAGTTCCTCAACATCATCACGTTCTTCTGATTCAGTGGAACAGTTGTGATGGTAGGAGTAGGACTAGGAAGAACCGAAATGCATTTTCAGAACATCGTATTTCATGCTCTTGGCTGAAGTCGAGTCGTTCTACAGAGGGGTCAGTGGTGGTCATACCGAAGACAGTATTTCAAACAGTCTGGTCCATAAGTTTTTGGAAAGTGACACAATTTTCATAGTTTGTGTCTGTACACCACTACAGCGGAGCGTAGACCTTCTGCTTTCATCCGAGGGGTTTAACAAAAATATTGCATGAACCGGTTCAATTTTACAAATTCCCTCCATTTTCACAGGCTCAAAAGTAATTAAACAACTGACCGATAAACCATTTCATGGCCAGGTGTGTGGTGTTTCCTCGTTGTTTGATTCCAAGTGTTGAATCTGCATTTGGTGGCTGTTCATGGGTCCAAAAAAAGTGTTGACGCAAGTCAAGGAGACAAAACTGAAAAAACAAAACTGACCCATCAGAAAGAGTAAGAAAGCGAGCAGAAACTGTAGTAGTGGTCAAATCGACACTGAATGGACAATTCTTAATAATAAGGCATGCCTTGGTGAGGTCAGGCCTGTAACAACTAAATTGGATGGTTACAGTATTCTTTCCCTGGTGATGAAAAACTTCTTCAAAACATCTAGCCAAGTCAAGAACACTCTTGAGGGTGTACGTGTATCATTGTCAAATTCTACAATCAAGAGACACCTTCTTGAATACAAGTACAGAGGGTTTAGTTCAAGGTGCAAACCACTGAGATTAGACGTTGCTATAAAACATCTAAAATAAAGCACAGAACGTTCTAGAACAAGAGTGTTTGGACAGATGAAATCAAGATGATCTTGTCACAGAATGATGGGAATAGAAGAGTATGGAGAAGCAAAGGAATGATCCACAGCATATCACATCATCTGTCAAACATGGTGGAGGCAGTGTTATGGCGTGGGCATGTAGAACTGAGTCACTGATGTTTACTGATGATGTGACTGCTGGGAGAAGTAGCAGGATGAATTTTGAAGAGCATAGAGTTTCTAGTTTCACTTTCTAGTCAGAATCAGTCAAATGCTGCAAAACTAATAGGGCAGTGCTTCATAGTACAGATAGGTATTGACGTAAAATATACAGCGAGAGCAGCCCAAGAGCTGTTCATGGAAGGCTGAGTCAGTCAACTGACCTCAACCCAACTGAGTGGCTTTTCACTTACTGAAGATAAAAGAGAAGGCAGAAAGACCCAGTTAAAGCATCTCAAGGGAGGAAGCTGAACAACTGGTGATCATTTTGTTAGTGTCTCCAATTCCTTTTGAACAGGAAGATTGAGGGACTTGATTCCTAAATGGTTACGTCGATATTTTTGTTAAACCCTTTGAATTAAAACTGAATGTCGACACTTCACTTCGACAAGCCTTCATTTGCGGTGGTATAACACATAGATGCAAAATTATGAAAGGCAGTCACTGTCCAAATACTTCTGGAATTGGCTTTTGGAAAACACACTTTACTTGTGTGGCAGTGTCATTAGGCAATGTTTGTGATTTCTGTTTAAGCAAACGTTAGTAATCTTCGTGAGAAAAATTATTAAAGTAAGAATTCGTTTCTCAAGTTAACTTTTTTTTTTTTAAAAAGGCACGCATCCTACAGAGTCTTAATTGTGGTTCTTTATCATTTCTGCAAGCATTATGAAGCAGCTCGGGGGCTTGTGTGTGGAACAAATAAATTTGAATATATTTTATATTGGGGCACAGTGGGTGGAGTCTGCATGTCCTCCCCGTGTCCACGTGGGTTTACTCCGGGTACTCCGGTTTTCTCCCACAGTCCCAAGACATGCATATTAGGTTAATTGGTGTCTCTAAAAGTACCCCTAGTGTATCGGGTACCAGCTCTCCCATGATTCTGGCGACAGGAATAAGCGGTTAAGATAATGAATGAGATGACAGTGTTTTGTTGCAATAAAATCAACCAGCCAGCTGTGTGTTTTGATTGGACAATTGATTGCCTGTTCAGTTCAGCTACAAGAGCATTAGTGAGGTCAGATACCGATGTTGGGTGAGGAGGTCTGGGGTGCAGTCGGTGTCGTCCCAAAAGGTGTTCAGTAGGGTTGAGGTCAGGCTTCTGTGCAGGACACTCGAGTTCTTCCACTCCTACCTTAACACACCATGTATTTATTCATGGAGCTCGCTTTGTGCACAGGGACACAGTCATGCTCGAGCAGCTTTTGGTCTCTTAGTTCCAGTGAAGGGAAACTGTAATGTTACAGCATACTAAGACATTTTGGGGAAAAAGCACACATGGATGTACAGAAGGCTATACGTATAGTGTAACTGTACAGCACTCTGCAAGTCAAGCATGAAAACTAGATTTACTGTATAGGGCTGTGTAATATGACTGTTGTATAAAGTGAGAGAAAGACCATGAAGTGTAGCAAATGTAAAAATTGTAGCTTAAGCAGTTCTTGAGATATTGAAATGTCAGTTGCAGTGCCCCTATGGATGTAGTTTCACAACATTTAACATGTGTCTAAAGAACGTGATGCTGATATGATGCTGATATTTCGTGACGTTTGATCTTTTAGATCACAAGATATCGGCTAGTGATGTGCTACATTTTCACTAGGTGGCGCTACTCCAGAAATTAATCATAATGAGCTAGAGTGATGCGCCTCCTAGAGGCCAACTTACCGTAAAAAAAAATTTTTTAAAAAAGAAACAGCTTTTCCCAAAAAAGTGCTTTGAGCCTACATTACTTCAGGGGGTACAAGCATGAAGGGCGAGACACACCCAGAGACACAAATCTTATATTCCGTATTAGACACGTGGAGCTACAACCACACCAAGGGTCATGTGGATTGGTGAAGTCAAAGTGTATAATTGGTGCAGAAAAACTGACTGCTAGCTAACAGAAGTGGTCATAATAAAAGCGATAACTACATTGAACCACAGAATAAGCTTTACTCAGCTCTTACTTTGACCCAAGAGCTAATCCTCATTGGGTTTTTATTAGTGTTGTAAAAATTAACGCATTCGCAAGAATTGATTGCGATTTAAAAAATTAACGCCACTAAAAGTTTGTTAAATTACGCAAACCAGCGGCGCCGTCAGTGAAGACAACCATTCTGTAAATGAGCGTTATGCTACTTGTTTTAGGCTGCATTCCGATCGCAGGTGTCCCTAAGCTGTATCCCTTCTCCCTACACACTGCACAGGGTACAGAATCCCAAGGGCACTTCATAGGGAACTCGGTCACTAAAACGGCTCTATTT
>JAOVVH010000015.1:10743012-10754074 GCA_028566435.1 Scorpiodoras heckelii
CACACACACACACACACACACACACTAGGGGCATTTTAGAGACACCAATTAACCTAATATGCATGTCTTTGGACTGTAGGAGGAAACCAGAGTACACGGAGTAAACCCACACAGACACGGGGAGGACATGCAGACTCCACACAGAAAGAACCCAGAGCACTCCATCTGGGGATCGAACCCGGGACCTTCTTGCTGTGAGGCGACAGCGCTACCCACCGAGCCACTGTAACACATGCTTCTTCAGAGATATTTATAGCCAGCCAATTTCTTTTTGACCTGCTGCTCAGGCTACATCAAAGGGCACCTGAACACACTTGGAGGAAAGCTCCATCTGTCCTCTTCCTTATTACATAGCTTACAGCTGCCAGGAACTGGCTAGTGTTGCTATGATCGACAGGGTACAGAAAGTACGCCATCCCTCCCACCCAGTGAGCATGGCCAAGAGCACGGCCAATTCTGGTCTCACTGACAGGAAAAGAAGATAAAATGGATCCTTAGTTACTGTGGCTATTGTGAATTTACCAGGACTCACTATCTCACAACAGAGGTGGATTATTGATGCATTGTGGCTTGCGATTCGTGAAAAGTGACGGCATCAGGAATTCTGTTACATACCAGGAATTTTCTGCTCCAAAACCTGGTTGCCTCTACCAGGGGGTTCAGGAGTCCATGCTGGTATTCTCTTCACGGCTATAATTTTCAAACCAGTATTTTGTAGAAACAAGTTGCACTACTTAACAAATAAATACATTTATTTTAAATGTAATAAATTATCAATTAAATACATGTAATATAAAGTATGGTTTAAATGCATTTATACAATGAAAATGAATGTATGTTTGCGCTCAGGATGTAACATTGCATGTGTTACTCTTTTAATATTTCAATTTTTTGCTCAGTGTGATGAAGGGTAATTATATAAGGCACTGTAAGGGCAAATATGGTCAATATTAACACTAAACTGCATGAAAAGCTGTAGTAAAGCTCTAACTAAATCACAGGAACGTTATGTTATATTAGCTGTAACTGTAACAAAACACTGTGTCAAGTTTAACTGCTATTAACACAATCAGCTCTACAACATAATCCACAACTATAGATTAGTAATATACAGTTACAAGAAAACAATTTCTGCATTAAATATACAAAATGAGATCTGTTCTTCATCCAAATAATAATAGACAGACATATTCTGCCTCAACTAATAACATGCAAGTTTCATGTCATTATCAAACACTGTTTAATCACTGATTTTGCACAGTGCATTTCCTTCTCTGAATAAAGTGTGGTCACAGAGCATTTATACAGAGTAATACATTATTATTATTGCACTATACCATGTCACCCAAATGAGGATGGGTTCCCTTTTGAGGCTGGTACCCCTCAAGGTTTCTTCCTCTTTACATCTGAGGGTGTTTTTCCATCCCACCTTCACCCCTGGTTTGCTCATTAGGGATAACATTTAGGGGTAAAATTTAAAGCTGCTTTGGGAGAACGTCCATTGTTAAAAGTACATTTGAAATAAAACTGAATTGAATTGAATGTTGTGCTCGATGTCTTGCATTTTTAATGACATCATTCTTTAAAAAAATGTGTTGTGTTGATTATGGAGCAACTTCCTCAAATTTCTGCAAGTGATGCAATGCTGCCCAAGATCACTGTGTATAATGAGCTCTCATCTATGAGTTAACAACTCACTCTTAACCGCAAATGTCATCAAGTGACATTTCACAGCAAACAATGATTTCCCTTTTTTAGACTGATATCAACAGTGAGTGTGTGATGCAGACATCTTCCCAGTACATTCATAAACAAAAAGCTGCTGAGTGAAGCTTCATTAAAAGAAAACTTTGGTTTCTACACAGAAGGGAAAACCTTAATGCTCCTGCCAAATTTGTTATATTTTTTATATATCCAAAACTACAAATCCTAGGAATCACTATGCAATAGTATGCACTGTAAATGTAAAATGCATGGTGGTCTTGTGGTTAGGGTTTCTTCCCCATGATCAAAAGGTCCTGGGTTCGATTCCCGTGGCCGACAGGACTCGGCTGAAGTGTCCTTGAGCAAGACACCTAACCCCCAATGGCTCCCTGGGCGCTGGCTAGGGCTGCCCACCGCTCCGGGCACGTGTGTTCACTGCCCCCTAGTGTGTCTTCACTAGTGTGTTTCACTGCACGGATGGGTTAGATGCGGAGGTTCAATTTCGCTGTGTGCAAGCACAGTGACAAAAATGTCTCACTTTCACTTTACTTCATTAGACACATACATTGAAGTACCAGAAAAACTGGTACACCAGTTAATACTCGGTATGTCCCTCGTGGATTCTTGGAGGGAACGTTGCACAGTCCTCACGCTGATGTCTGTTGAGGCCCCAGCATTGAATTCTGATGTTACTTGATGCAGTGTTGCACGTCGATCACGTGAAACAATTCTTGCCAGCCGACGCTGGTCACGTTCACCCAGAGTCTTTTTTGAGAGTTCGAGGTTTTGTCAGAATTCTTGTAATCACGTTACACCTTTGAAATGCTCATACGTGAAAATCCAAACTTCGCTTCTACCTCTGAAATGCTCTGACCCATCTCACGAGATCCAACTATTCACAAAATCGTGATAACTTGCCATTCTCATGGTGGAAACAGCTTTATAAGCTTCCATAGATGTCTGTTACTTTGTATACGCACTGGAGGACACAACCAATGATGTGTATATACATGGTGTTGCTATGTATTTTGCATAGTTTTTCTGGTACTTCAGTGTATAGGCTATGCAGAAAATTTCCCAAATGTACATTTAACATAGCACGTAAATGGTTGATTTTCTTTCATTGTCATACTGTGTAGTGAAGATTGATTTATGAGTTTACTGCCCAGGCCACTACAACATCAGCTAATCATTTCATTCAGGAAACATCTAGTCATCCATAGCAACACAGTAACCCACAGGAAACTCACCTAACCAGCAGGTGTAACTGCCTTAAGCTTCCTAAATGGGAAAAAAACATCATCAGAGCACGACACAGACATTTGGGGGTATGAAATAAAGAGAATATAAGACGTGAGATGCAGGAAATAGTTTATTTTTGTCCCAAAAACACATTCCCTGCTCGGATTTAGCTTTACTTTAAAACACAGCAAATCAGAGAGACAGAGATGCAGAGCCAGTGTTCACAGGAATCTTGGTTTGATAAGCGATGAACAAGTTCTGAGCCAATCAACAAACATTAAGTTTTCAGTTGTATTCTGTACAGGAACCAAGACTTTTAGCTAGTATATGATTTCTCCTTAGATGTACTGGTTCCTCCGCTTCGGATAAACGAAAACAGATTTGAAAACAGATCCTAAGGGTATTCATGAGTTGGACACTTATTACTAAGCCAGCACTTTACCTCTAATTCAGTTTCCGTGAACAAAGCAAAACATCTCTCGCTCATTGCTGAGGCAGCTTGAAAGAACATTGGTAGAAAAAAAAAAAAAGACAAGGAACAAACTGAGCTGCTGTAATGTGTGTACAAACAAAGGAGGGAAAAAAAAAGTAATGCTAAGAGTTTTTGCCCCATACATTAGTTTCACTGCTGCAGACAGGATTTTTGAAAAAAATTTACCTGCAATTCAACATCTACAGCTGAGCTCTAACAAAAAAACAAACAAAAAAACAAAACCAATAACAAAAAACAAAAAACAAACAAAAAAACCCCCCAAAAAAACAAAACAGGACCCCGGTAAACTCCTGAATCGTCCATGCCCCGTCCACTTAACTTGAATTTTTTTTTTTTTTAAAGAACCAAAAAGTAAACAAACATGCTGGTTAGATTGTCTACGACAGAATGTTTGAGTTGGTTTAGAAAAATAGATCAGTTCTTTTTTCAAGGCGTTTTAATACAACAGTGTTTCAGGGCCAAAACAAACACCAGTTGAACGTTTAAAGGATGAAAAAAAAAAAAGATATTTCCCAGTGGAAATTTGTAACATTTGGAAAAATCAAGTCAGAATATTTTGAGTAAAAATCATAAAAGTTTGAGAACAAAGTTACAGAGAATAAATATTTCGAAGAAATAAGCTGCAATACTAAAAGAATAAAAGTTGTAATGTTGCAAGAATAAATTAGCAATAATTCAACAACACGACATGTTGAAATGAGGAATGTTGAGGAATTGAAGTTACTGACTTTCTACTCGTTGGAGGAGAAATTGCAGACGATGTTCGCCTTCGAGGCTACTCATGGTTACATGCATGCTGTTTAAAGCGCCCGTGTAGATGAATGATGATCAAAACGATAACTCGTGAGAACCTGGAACTCCAACATGCCCCGTGTCCTCAATGTGTTACTGCATATGGACTCGTACCTTAAGCCTAACGCAGCGTTAATATGCCGTGACACATCAGGTTTGACGGCTGTACCGAGAGCGCCGGCGTGATATCCGTTACGCCGCAACCTTGAGGTCCACCGCCTGCCATTTCTCCTTCAACTTATTATTGTTCTTACCTCTGAACCAATGAAATTTCCTGCCGTGTTGTTCAAAGTTGTAATACAAGGTGAGGAATTGAGATCAGACGATTTTCTTCTGCGTATTTCTCAGACGCTAGTTTGATCAGAGTAGTGACATGGTGGGGGCAGCAGTAGCTCACGTGATCCCGTTTTAGTCAACACACAGCAGTGATCAGCATTCATCGTTGAAACGTGTTTTTAACTCTGTGATCGCTACTCAACGTCTATTTCGTATTAAGCTCAATATTCCTCGTCACGCTGCCGTGCCCCGTCAGAACACAATAAAAAATGGGTTCGAACTTTTTATTACAGCGCTTCTGCCTCGAAAATGTAAGCATTCGCTAAGTCACGTACGGTTCGAACGCCAGAAAATGTTGAAAGAAAGAATGCGTGCGTCTGTAATAAGGTTTCCACGTCGTTCAGCTAGGAAACGTTCTCCTGCTTTGGGAATTTCCAATGCAAATAAAAATGGCATCAAAAGGTTAGCGTAAAGGTTGTATATTCAAATAAAAGTTATGCTTAATTATCGTGTTATTTCATCTCAAAAATCGTCACGTCTCTCTGGTTCACCTTGTACTAATAATTATCTGCTGGGGATCCGCTAAGCATCTTTAAAGCGTTTCACTGCATCATTCCATCATAGTACGACTTTTATCACCTTGTTCTGCGGAATTTGTTCTCGAAACTCTATGAAATCATCGTCAAAATATTGTAACTTATTACTCGAAATATTACACCTTCATTCTTGAAACACTGCCACTTTTCCTCATAATGTTATGACCATTTAATAAAATATCGCATTTGGATTGTGTTTGAACCACGGCCCTAGAACATCGTCGTATATTAGCGGAAATTACGTCTTTTTTCCCCACCCTAGTAAATTCAGCGTTCAGCTGATTCACTGTGTTAGACACTTTGTAGACAATACACTCTTTTCTGCTGTGCCTCGAAACTAAGAACCAAACAGCAAAACACTTTTCCAATCGTTACAATTCATTTCCAACATCAGAAATACGTGTGTCTGCGTGTGTGTGTGTGTGTGTGTGTGTGTGTGTAAAGTTATTGGCTCAGATTTTGACCATTAACATTATATAAAGCCCTAATCTGCATTTACTAACATGTGGGATGGGATTGCCTCTGTATACTTTCAGCGTAACGAAGCTTTTTTCTTGGGAAGCCGAAAACTTTGACAATATTACAGGCTGGATTCGTTTTTGATGAAGGCTCTAATCACAGACACGGGCTTCGTCGACGCACGTGGCTGTATGTTTGTTTTGCCAGCAATTACACCGAACATCATCGTCTCTTCGAGAAGTACTCCAAGGAAACATAGCGTACATATTCACCCGTAAACACACACACACACACACACACACACACACACACACACACACACACTGTTGCAAATCTATCAACATACATACAACTATAAAGCACACAAAACAGGCACACATCTCATCTCACTATTTAGGCACTCTCGCTCCCTCTCACACACACACAAACACACTTACACACACACTTTTTGGTTATGCTTTAGCTCAAGTCCTGAAGGCAGTGTCATCAGATTTACCGCACAGCTGAAAGAAATCCCCGCGAGACTTTTACACTCTTTCTTCTCCAAGCTACAAAGCAAGGCTTTACATTCACACACACTGAAAGATCCTGTAAGGTTACACACACACGCACACACACACGGACACACAAACACACACACACACACACACACGGTCACACACGCTCCCGCCCCTTGACCTCTTAAACCTACAAGACACACTATGACTACGACTGCTACTACTGAGAGGGGAAATGAACATAAGCGTAAAGTGAACAAACATGGAGGCTGGTTTTTTTTTTTCTTTTCTTTTTTCTTAGATCTCTGATGTAAAAGAAATTACAGCAGAGTTGATAAAGGGGTTGTTTTCCCCCTTAATCAACCTGCATTCAAACTCAAACTTCAGCAAACATCCTGAACTCTATACAATTTGACTGATCTTTCGTTACAAAGAGCTTTTACCGACTAGGCTGGGTGTTAAGAGTTGAAAGAGTTGAAACCTAAAGCAGACTCTGGTTTCAGCATTAAAACATACTGTGCTACACTCTACTACTACTACTACTATGTTTGTTGGTAAATGTTTAAAGTGTATTTTACGTGGGAAATGATCACAGCTGCCACGATGTTAAAAGATGCTACAGTTTGCTTAACAATTTGACAAATTCGCTTCAAACTAGGAAAGCAAATCTGTTGACTCATTTACAACAAATATCTTTTTTATACATTCACTCATACCCAGTTAAAGTAAAGAGCAATATTATTATTATTATTATTATTATTATTATTATTAACCTGGTAACAGACTGAAAAAGTGACAGATTACGCCGTTATGCTTAGCACACAGTCGTCTTCTATTAAAACAGACCTCGCAATACTCAGAATGATGGTTTAGACCCCCGCCACATACCACAAACTAATAATATTTTTCATTCTTTTCATTCATGGGACGAACATTTTAATCTGCAGCAAGACAAAAAAAAAAAAAAACCAACAAAAAAAACGGTATTATGCTAACGCTACTTAGGCTAGGAATGTTGTCTTTTTTTTTTTTTTTTAAATTAGAAACCATTACAAATGTTAAAAAGGCCCGAGTCACATTAGCTGCCATGTCTTATTGCGACGACGAACTAGGCATGAAATTGCTGATCGAGGTTCCTTTTATCTAAATCATAGATCGTTTCCTGCCACCGATTTCTATCAATATTCAAACAATTTGAGCACCAAATCTTTTTTTCTCTCTCTCTTCCAGTTTTGTATAATCTTGACATATCACTCCGTAGCCCAGGAAGACGCTAACACCTTAAACATGTTGTCCCTTTGCATGATGTATGTGGAAACTACGTAGTTGTCTTTAACTGTGAAGTAGCACCACTACTGCTTTAACACATTCTCGATAAACTAAACTGTTATATCTAGCAGAGGAAGGCACTTTAGTGAGTAAAAAAAAAAACAAAAAAAAACAAATGCAAAAACAAAAAACAAAACAAAGCTTCGGTATCTGGCAGGTTGTAGCCTTTAGTCTGATATTCCTTGAGTGAACTTTGCAAATGCAGCATTTTGCAGTATTTCTAATAAAATGATTCTTGTTTATTATTATTATCATTATTATTATTATTATCATTAGTTTCATCCAGCTGACAGGGAAATCCTTCAAATCTTAATAGTCATGCTCCATTTCCACTCCAGACAAGATGATTTAAAAAAAATTATAATAATAATCAGCCAAATCCTTACTCATCTAAACTCTTTTTTAAGTCCAAGTCCGAAGTGAAGTCTGGAATGTATTTTGTTCTTTACGTGTCATTTCTTTCACGCTCCGCTCATCTCAGATAATTTCCATAATTTCAATTAATTATCAAAATAAAAAGTAAACACAAAGATACCACTGGACATTCAGGGCCCAAATGCTGGTGTGTGTGTGTGTGTGTGCACAAAAACTGACATTTGTGCAAAGCCGGGTTTGTCCTGAGAAGAGCAGAGCGTATATAATCTTATGTTTAGATCCTAAGAGGGAAAAAAAAAAGAAATTGTGAACAGAGATTCATAGTGCTCAACTGAAAATGTAAAATACTTCACCAATGGTAGGCTATGGTCTCTCTCTCTCTCTCTCTCTCTCTCTCTCTCTCTCTCTCTCTCTCTCACACACACAAACACACACACACACACACGCACACTAAACAAATCAATTCGTCCATTCATCCCACACAGCTTCGATGCAGCACTGACTTGTCCAGTTCTTGTGGTATTTTAGGGCTCTTCAGGCGTCTCCTGCTCCTCTGCCTCGTCGTTGGCTGCGTGGAACTCGGCCACGTACAGGCTTTTATCGATGCTTCCGGGGATGGGCTTGATATCGGTCACCAGCTGGTCCTCGATGGCTTTCAGGTTGAAGCGATCCTCTGCCGTGATCAAGTTAATGGCCAGACCCAGGTGGCCGAACCTCCCTGAAACAGACACGGGTTTCCATGACGACTTCTACACACTGATAAAGGTTGGAGATAAACGGACAAAAACGGTTGGTCACCTGAGCGCCCGATGCGATGCAGATACGTCTCCGCGTTCTTCGGAAAGTCGAAGTTGATGACCACGTTCACTGCCTGGATGTCGATGCCTCTGGTGAACAGATCTGTTACGGACATACGGACACTATGTCTTAGTCGGGTCAGTTTATGTAAAACTGATACAGGGATGTTGATTAAAGCGTCAATCGTTGAAAAAAGAAAAAAAACAACAGGCATGTGAATATAAGTGTCTTGAATTTCATTCTACATTTCCTTACAATAAAATCTATTAGGTCTATTTATTTCTTTCTACATGTGTTTATTTCTGTATTTCTGCATCCATATGCTAATCACATGGGCGGTCCTAAACTCACTCTAAAGCAGGATTGGTCGGCTTTTTGAACCAGACAGACCAGCCGACTACACAATGCCGTCTCAAAATCATCAGCAGTGATCTTAAATCATTAGCAAAGGCTTGGAATAAAAAACATCACACACCAGTAATACAGGACTACAGAAAATGAACAAACATCAACATCTAAGTAGAGTATCTCGTAGGTATCTAAGGCAACACCAGCGACACTCCGGTGTAGCAGAAACTGCCACCGGAGGCTAAAGTAGTGATAATAAAGCTGAAATGATCCGATCACTTTAACCAATCCTGCTTTAGAGGGAGTTTAGGACCGCCCACCTGATTAGCATACAGACACAGAAATAAACAAATGTAGAAATGTGGAAATACAGAAATAAATAAACGTAGAAATACAGAAATACACAAAGGTAGAATAAACATAAAATGAAAAACGGAAAGAAAAATAGATAAATGCAGAAATATGGAAATAGATTAAATAGATATTGTTGTATGGAAAATGTAGAAATAAACTGAAGATTCCCTTTTTTCATGACAAAAACGTATTTATTAATTTATTTACTTATAAACTAAACTACTTATACGTGCATTTATTTATTCATACTCAAGTCATTTCTCCTCCTGCATAGTTAATGTTTGTTAGCTGCTTCACACTGTAGTCTATTAGACCACCATTTAATATTGTCTGGTGAAATAACTTTGGGAAACCAGTAGTGGAGATATAACAAATCCAGTAGATGTAATAATACAGCTCCATCTAGTGGGTCTTCTGGTTAAGACAATGTCTGTGCGGGTTTTAATTACATCCATGTGGGCATCTGCTGTAGACTTGAGATGTTCTGCAGCAGGTCTATTTCAGTATATTTGAACATGTCCAATAATTTTAATCATTAATCACTAACACGTGAAAAGGGCACGGATTTCCACAGCTAATCAGCATTTTTCCTTTGTTTGATGTAGCAAAGTAGTGCTACAGTAATCATACAGACAGTCCTGTGCTCAACCGAAAGCTAGGCCATCATGCCCCCTACCCATCACTGACTTGTCACCTATGGCATTGGAAGGATGTAGGCTATAACCTCGTATCGTATACACATTACATCGAAAACACTGGCAACTGGGTAAAGATCAGCCATAATGTCTAGTCGCTAGCACTATCCTCAAGCCTTTATTTTAATTAATTACCCATTAACAAGGTCAGGAATGCTCGCAAACTTGAAATCAGGACTGCAGAAGTGGATTAAATTATATACACAGTACGTGCATGTGCTCTGTGTTGAACAGCATCAAAGATACTTGCTGAAGTCTCATATTGTGAACTGTGTATAGTATAGTATAGCACAGCAAAGTATAGTATAGCATAATATACCATAGTAGAGAATAGCATAGTATAGTATAGTATAGTATAGCACAGCAAAGTATAGTATAGCACAGTATAATATGGAATAGTATAGAATAGCATGGTATAGCACAGCATAGTGTACCATAGTATAGTATAATATAGCATAGTAGAGAATAGTATAGTATAGTATAGTATAGCACAGCAAAGTATAGTATAGCATAGTGTAGCATAGTACAGCATAGCATAGTGTAGCATAGTATAGCACAGTATAGTATAGCACAGCATAGTACAGCATAGTGTAGCATAGTATAGCGTAGTATAGCGTAGCATAGTGTAGCATAGTATAGCATAGTGTAGCATAGTATAGCACAGTATAGTATAGTATAGCACAGCATAGTGTAGCATAGTATAGCGTAGCATAGTACAGCATAGCATAGTGTAGCATAGTATAGCACAGTATAGTATAGCATAGTACAATATAGTATAGCATAGCACAATATAGTATAGCATAGTATAGTATAGCAGCTCTGATGAATATTGCTGCACCTAACGATTACATTTTTTATCGATTAATCTAACGAATCTTTTTCGATTAGTCGATTAATCTAACAACTATTACACTGTGAATGTGTTGGGAATTAAAATAATTTCTCCAAAATAATTTTTTAAAAATCCTTTAATATTGCAATATTTTCTCTAATCGTCTTTTCTTAAACACTTTTACTTTTCCAGAACAAAGGGGACTAAAAGTATGTAGAGAAACAGATGGACTACAGTGTGTAATTGTAGAAGTACAAAGTGCAGCTATATGG
>JAOVVH010000015.1:11078571-11092144 GCA_028566435.1 Scorpiodoras heckelii
GATGCTGGTGACTGGACATTTTTGGTTGGTGGACTGTTTTCAGTCCAGCAGTGACACTGAGGTGTTTAAAAACTCCATGGTATATGGTAAGTGGAACTGAGAACATGGGCAATGAGTGTAGAGAAAAGGGGGTGGTCATAATGTTATGCCTGATCGGTGTAAAGCAAGTACCAAATCTATGATGCATAGCAGTACATATTAACCACTGTTAAAAAGGTAACAAGCAGTAATATATTGGAACAATTTAAAGGGTGAAAATATTTTCGTGCAGTATTTTCCTGCTCACATGTTCAACTCATTGAACACAAGATGAACAAGATACAACGAGATAGAAAAACAGAGCGAGAACCAATTGAGTGAACGTACACGGATGAGGTTACTGACACCACAGAGAAAGCTGCTCCCATTACAAGCATGAGAACATGAAAATATAAACGACAGTGTGTGTAGAGCAGTAGAGAATGCCAGGTATAAACTCAGACTGAAAATACACTTACAGTGTAGTAGGTACAATAAGCAGCAGCATCAGGGATGGGCGTAATTTTTTTTTGCTTTTATGATTGGTTTATCAAAGTGTTATATGTATAAACTGCACCCGTGCATGACATCAGTGATTTCTACCATCAGAAGGAGCTATAAAAAATGTTTTAGCTTCACAGACTTGGCTGGCTACGTGTTTGCAGTGAAAACATTGTGTACTTTAGGAACCACAACAGAGAGAAACAGAGATGACAATGAAAACAGACAGGATATAAAAGATTTAAAAAGGTGAGCGATAGACCTGCCACAAATACAGAAGCACATTAGAAGAACCAAGAGGCAGCGTAGGTCACTGGTTAAGATGTTGGACTTCTGACCAGAAGGTCAAGAATTGTGTAAGGAGGAGGAGGAAGGAGGAGATGTGTGTACATGAAAAAGTCAATCAGTGCTTTCTCCATCGTTGTTTTTTTTTTTTTCCAAAGTGTCTGCAAAATATCAGGAGTGTTTGGATTTGTAAAAGCAGGTACTACTTCTTTCATGGCTACTGGTAATATGGGAACAGTATGTATTATGATATACACTGAAGTACCAAAAAATTGGTACTGGAGCCTATGCAAAATAAATAACAACCTTCGCATGTCATTGGTTGCGTCTGCCAGTGTGTATGTAAAGCAACAGACATCTATGGAATATATGGAAGCTTCTAGAACTGGCAAGTTATCATGATTTTGTGATTTTTCAACCCGGTTTAATAGTTGGAGCTCGTGAGATGTAGAAGCAACGTTTAGATTGTCGCGTATGAGCATTTCAAGGGTGAACCATGACGACAAGAATTCTAGCAAAATCTCAAGCTTAGGACAGCAGTGTGGCCGTAAAAAGACTCTGGGTGAACGTGAACGTGACCAGCGTTGACTGGCAAGAATCGTTTCACGTGATAGACGTGCAACACTGCCTCGAGTAACATCAGAATTCAATGCTGGAGCCTCAGCAAACATCAGTGTGAGGACTGTGAAACGTTCCCTCCAAGATCCTGTGTGGGACCTACAGAGTACTAACTGGTGTGTCATTTTTTTGGTACTTGAATGTAATAAAAATGTAATTAAAATAGTTTTCTTTTTAGATCTATGTGCTTAGGTTAACTCATTACAGCTGGGTCACCAACCTTTAAAGGTGCAATGGTTGATTTATTTTTTATTCCTTGTACAAATGTGTATTAAGATGCTGAGAAAACCCATTTGGATGTGCCTCCTTTCAGTCATTTTGTAAACACTATGCTACAGGAATCACTGAAATCTTCAATCCCAACCCATCTAACTGTTGGAGACCTTATCTTGGGGGACAAAAAGATCAATTTTTACGTTTTCAGTATTCCCTTTTTTTTTTATTAAATTGATTCCTTTCTCCAGAGACACACAATAATATAAAGATTTCAAACAAGAAAAATTAACACAATTATTTACTTCAGTAATGTATTCATGTGGTGCCCTACATGGATTGGCGCCCTGTCTAGGGTTGATCCTACCTTGCGCCCTATGCCCCCGGCTAGTCACCGGCTCTGCCGTGACCCTGGAAACAGGAATAAGCAGTTAAGATAACGAATGAATGAATCAATGTATTCATGCACATTTAATGTTGCCTTTAATAGCTGCATAGAGAGAAGGAAAACATTTTCCAAATATGAAATGAAAGCATTTCTGTATAAAGCAGTGTGAAATTGTATTATGTTTTTTATTGTTATTATCACCATTAGGCGATTCTATAATGTACATGTGCATCAAATTATAGTACCAGAGCTCAGCTATTTATGTTAACAAACCATGGGGGAGGCTCAAGTCTCCCTTGAGATCCCGTTCCAGTTTAACTCCACAATAAATGGCACTTATTTTCAGGTATGTTAGTTTATGGATGAAAACAAATCAGTTCCTAATTATACAAATTACAGTTTATTGGGTTTGGTTTTGTAAGTTAAGAGCCCACTCAGAAATGTGTAAACTCCACGGAAATCAGTCAGTTACACTATAGATATAATGTGAACTTAGTTTAAAGTCATAATCTACATATTGTGCATTATTGTGCAACCCAAACCTGCATAACCATGTTCATGCATTAAGCAAATGTATGTTGTGATATTCCATCATAGCAGCTAGAAAAGAGATGCATATGCTGTTTGATTGAGCATTTTGTGCAACCTGCATATGCATTTAGCAATAAAATGCATTCCATGGAGGATATTATCTAGCTTTAGAGCTAGACTTATTTTCTTAAAAGCTAGACTGAACTATATAGTTCACTTTCCGGCTTAATGTTTGGAAAGATTGGAATGAAACTGTACGAATTTGATGAGATTTCACACACATACACACACACAGGCAAGCAGGCAGGCACATGAAGGAGTGAACACGTTTCTGAGGGCATAGTGCTGCTAGCTGCATGGGACTAACAGAAATATTGCTGAGGTTGTTATATCATGCAGTGGCCCTTCACAGATCACCCGGGGTGTCAGCCACACACAGATACAGGATTTTTTTGTTTGTTTGTTTGTTTGTTTTTTAGACCAATCATAGTATTCATTTTCATTATACTTGGAACAGTATGAAAATGTGAATAATATGAAACCAGTAAAATCTGAATATAGAATAATCTGTTTCATTTAGGTTCCATCAAAAACATGCGTACAGTAAAAATATACATACAGCAAAAATAAATATGATAAATCTAAAAAATGTAAATGGATTTATTTGTGGGGAAATAAATAAACAGTGCAATACTGATCTAAGTAGTCCTACACTGATATTCAGAATGTAAAGTGCATGCAGTGTCAGGATAGACAATTTTGTGCTTTTCAAGGCCATTTAAATGATTCTTTAAACAATTAGAGACACCCAGTGGTCAAACTGTAATAAAGAAACAAATTCATTAAGTCTATGGTCACTGTTGTCTGATTCTCCTCTGCATGATGCTCCATACATTTTCAATAGGAGACAGATCTGGACTGTCGGCAAGCCTGTCAAGTCATGCTGCTGTAACTCATGCAGAATGAGGCCTGGCATTGTCCTGCTGAAATACACATGGAGTTCCTTGGAAAAGATGTCGTCTTGAAGGCAGCATATCAATGGTACCTTCACAAATATATGCTGATCACCCATGCTGTGGCACTGATGCACCCCCATGTCATCACAGACGCTGTTTTTTGCACTTTTCACTGGTTACAGTCTATACGGTCTTTGACATATTTAGCACATAAAATCCAATGTCCATTTTTCCCAAAAACAATCTGAAATGTGGACTCGTCTTTCCACTCTCTTTTGGTCCATCTCAGATGACTTTGGGCCCAGAGAACACACCTGCATGAAATTAATATATGGCTTCCTCTTTGCATAATACAGATTCAGGTTACATTTCTTTACGCAGCAGTGGACTGTGTTAAGTGACAATTATTTTCCAAAGTTCTCCCCAGCCCATGTGTCTGTGTCCATCACGGTAGCATGACAGTTTCTCAAACAATACCACCTGAGGGCTCGATGGTCACATACATTCAGGAGCGGTTTCCACCCTTGGCCTTTACACACCAAGATTTCCCCTGACTCCCTGAACCTTTTCATGATATTATGAACTATAGATGGTGAAAGACCTAAATGCTGTGCTGAGAAACATTGTATTTGAACTGACTGACAATTCTCTCATGAAGTCTGGCACAATGTGGTGAACCACAACCCATCGTTACTTGCAAACACTAAGCCTTTGGTGGATGCTCCTTTTATACTCAATCTTGAAGACCTGCTAACTGCAAATTGTGGAACCTAACAGAACAGTGCCACTTTTCAGTCTAATTGTGCCTTTTTTTTGAGTGTGTTGCAGTCATCAATTTCCAAATTTGTTTATGTTTAACAAATAGAATTAAGTTTGTCATTGAAAACACTGAAAATCTTTTCCTTGTCTTTTTGTCTCTTAAATAAAGCTTCAAGTGAATTAACAAATTACAGATTTCAGTTTATTGTATTTAAAAAAAAGTGTCCCAACTTTTCTGGTAATGGGGTTTGAATTTTATGTCCAGGTTTATATACAGGGACAGAAGATAAATCTAAAGGGGTCGTGTGATTATTAATGGAAGAGGAATGAAGAAAAATCAAACTTCTGATACATAAATCTGTTTTCAGTGTTTAGACTTTTTCTCTAATCTTTTATTCTTTTTTATTTTTGGTGAGATATTGGATCATTTGAACATTTACTGAAATGACATGAGACCACATGAGAGGTTTAGAGAGAAAAATCACTATTTGGTGGAGCTGTTAACAACTCAGACAGCTGGAACGTGACTGTATTACAAAAAACGCTGCTTTTTGTAAGACTTCAGAAGTCAAAAAGTCTTCAAATGAAGCCTTCATCTTAAAATTAACTAGTACCTAAAGCTCAGATGAATGTAGTGGAGTAGAAAGTAAATGTAGTGGAGTGGAAGTGTAAAGTAGCAGAAAATGTGCCTAAGTACAGTACTTGAGTAAATCTGACAGCGGGACTCTCCACCAGTCAGAATCCAGATGTACGAAGCTGATAGAGATTATTATCTGTATATTCACAGTAACATTTAAAAAAGTTACTGTGAATATACAGATAATAATCTCTATCAGAAAAGTAAATGTAAAGCTAAAGTTGTTCATGATTTCTTAGATATTTTAGCCGATTATTTTGAATTTTGGTTATACTCTAGTTTCTACACAGCAAAATCCCCGGTGTTAAATGAACACACAGAGAGTTGAATTAGCATGCATCGAGTTGAATTAACACCCACTTGGAGTAGCATAAACACTGTAAGGTGTTAAATCAACACTCTGGGTGTTCATTTAAGACCGGGGATTTTGCTGTGTACTCACAGTAAGGAATAACAACACAACCCTCAGCTATTTCTGTGCTCTGACTAAGATAGGCTCGACTAGCCTTGTCTGCTCATCTACTCAGCCACCACTATGTGCCTTAGCCTGTAGCAGTCTGGGAGAAACTAAATCCCAGCTGTTAAATGTGCTACTGTGATTTCCGAACAACTCGTCTCTGTGCCTTAAGCATGTTACCACCTTCTATTTTTCACACAGCTGATTTTCTGTTGTTGGACACTGTTTGCTACCAGGCTTTTAACCCTCATTAGCATGTACCTCTATGCACCTGCGATCCATGTAAGAACTCCATTAATCTTCAAGGACATGCAAGTGTCCATAACCGTATAAGGGGGCTGGGATAAAGGAGCGACTGCATATGTCATTTCCATGACGCAGTGTTTTCTCTTCTTTTGTCTGTCTGTTTGCCAGAGGCAGCCACAGTAAGACTGCTGGATAGATATCTGCAGTTGTGCCGTATATTATGCCGTGATAAGAATGTACAGTGAACACTATACACATTGTTACACACTGTAAGAACTTGAGTAAAATTACTTTTTGAACAAAGCTCGATTAGGGAGCGTCCATTCTCAGCACTAACAGTGAATATAGCCATCCTTGGTTCTTGTAGCCAGCCCACACAGATGCATATCAATCTCTCCCAGTTACTTGTGTATTGCTAGAGGGGGCTCTAACATTTAGTGCTCTAATATTTCATCTCTGAGTAATTTAATATCCTACAGCATGGCTTCAGCGCCACAATTATTAATCATAATCACTTGTGCATCAGAGGCGTATGGCGTCAGAAGCACTTCACCACCATAATTAGACGCTAACATCTCTGTTAGCTTCATTGGGGTTCATACAGTATACACTAGATGGCCAAAAGTCTGTGGACACCGGACCATCACACCCATGTGCGGTTATTCCCGAAATGTTGGAAACACACAATTGTATAGAATGTCTTTGTATGCTGTAGCATTACAATTTCCCTTCACTGGAACTAAGAACCCTAAAGCTGTTTCAGCATGATGGTGCACCTGTGCACAAAGCAAACTCCATGTAAACATGGTTGGAGTGAAAGATCTCAAGTGTCCTGCACAGAGCCCTGACCTCAACCCTACTGAACACCTTTGGGATGAACTGGAACACCAACTACACCCCAGACCTCCTCATCCAACATCACCAATGCTCACTAATGATCTCACTAATGCTCTTGTATTTGAACAAACACAAATCCCCATAGCCATTCACCAAAATCTAGTGGAAAGACTTCCCAGAAAAGTAGAGGTTATAATAAGAGCAAATTTGGGATGGGATGTTTAACAAGCACATATAGGCGTAATAGTCAGGTGTCCACAAACATTTGGCCATTGTGGTTTGGATCTGCTTGGTAGCCAGTGGAGGACATGTGCCCTGAAACCAGATGCACAACAACATACTGGACCATCTGTAAGGGTTTCACTGTGCTCGCTGGGAGATACATTAGAAGGAAATTTGCATTAGTTGAGGTTATAGAGATAACTATGATCTGTAGCAAATGTTGGATGACACTCTGTGTCAGGTAAAGCCTGATTTTTCTTAAGGTGTACAATGCAAAGTGGCATGACCAGAAGAAAGACGCAACATAGTCAGAGAAAGATAGCTCATCAACTATCACGACACCCAGGATTCTCGTAACCTTGTTGGGGTGAGAGATGAAGAGGCAAATTTATGTTGGTATTGTGATGGATAGACTGACCACCCAGGATGACAAAGAGTTCAGTCTTAGAGAGGTTTAGCTGAAGGTGGCGTCCCTTCATCCGTGACTTTGGGGTCATCTCGCGGAAATGATAGGTATAGCTGAGTATCATCGGCATAGCAGTTATACGAGAAGCCATGTGAGTGGATAATCAGATTCAAGAAGGTGGTGTATATTGCAAAAAGAAATAAGGGGCCCCTGTACTGAGACTTGGGGCACAGTTTTTGGAGAGTCAAAGGCTGCTGACCGGTCCAGCAAGATAAGAACTGAGGACTGAGCTGCAGCTCTAGCTACTCTTAGGGCTTCTGTCACAAACAACAGAGCTGCTTCAGTGGAGTGGCCACTCCTAAAGCCAGACTGATCTGGATCCAGGAGATTATTCTGTGTGTGAAATTCTGAGACCTGTTTGAACAGCCTTTGATAAGAATTGGAGTAACAAGACCAGCCAATAGTTTTGGGTTAAGAGAAGGCTTGATGAGCAGGGGTGTTCACTGGGCCTGTTTGAACATGACTGGAAGCATTCCAGAAGACAGTGAAGCAGTGATCACGTGTGATTGCAGGCACTACAGTATGGTGGGAAATATGGCTTTGAGGAGACTAGTAGAAATGGGGTCCAATGGACATGTAATAGGATGGCAACAATCTCAGTGAGAGAAGTGAAAGAAGGAAGTGATGCACTATTGACTGAGACAAAGAGGCACATCTACTGCTAGATGTCAGGCATTTTGGAGCTTTGCTCTCAGCTAGAGGGTAGAGTGAGTTGATATGGTGTGCCACTGAATGTAGGAGACAGAGAAAGGCACGTAGTAGGACTGCTACATGTTTGACTTGCAGGTCCCCTGCCCTCAGTAAGAGAATGAGCCCTTAACCAGGAAGGCTGGCTGTTGAGTGGTTCAGAGGAATTGGATACTGATGGCCATCACCTTTTCAGCGAAGAAGAAATGTGACTGAATTTGAGTTGGATGAAGGATCCAAAGTAGTCTATATAAAGGTCAGCTATATAAAATTGGTATATTGGTGGCGATATCTGATAGTCTAATGAAAGCCCTTATCTGATTCAGATTGCTCAGTGAATTTTATAGAACTAAAATTTTTTGGCCGAATATTTTTACAGAATATTTTAGCTAGAGGAGAGGATTTTGACATTGTCATGACCTCTGCTGTCAGCCACAGTGGAAAGATATCAAGCAAGGACTTGTCAGGAATGGCAGGAATGACAAAAGGTGAGAGCCCTGGCATTTGCCGGAGATGGAGTCACGGTATGCAAATGGGCAGTGGTTATAGAGTGCCTTGTCAGCCCAAATGAACAAAGAGATAATTGCATCTAACTGCCTCAAAAACACTGCTGGCAATTATATAGGCAGATTCTGAAAAACCTTGGGAGTGTGACCATATTGAATTAGCTTTCATGTGTGAAAAGCTCACAAATCTTTCCATGAGTATGTGGATGATTCTTAATTCTTGCTGCCAAGGGCTCTAGAGAAATATCAGGAAGTGAAGGAGATAGTGGGTCACCCCTGCAGCACAGTTCAGCGTAACTGAAAAGGACTAGACTTATCAGCATTTGTCAGGATAGAAGTCTTTGGGCATTAATAAAGTAGTTTTCTCATGCAATAAATCCAGCTGTCTCTCAGGTTTTTTTCCTGCATTTTAAACGTTTCAGTTTAATTTGAAGTAAGTGGTTTCCAACCACCGATAACGAAAGGAATTATATTCATACTTTAATCTTAGGATCTTATTAAAATGTAGGTAGGACAGGGAGAATCTGTAAGCTTGTTAAAGTGCAGAAAGAGCGGTTTCAAATTCCCGAGGGATGTCACATAGCTCCTTTCTGAATTTTAGATGTGTCCATTAAATCTCTAAGATATCTTGCAGCCTTGTGTTCTTTAAATGTTCTCTAAATGGATCTCTGAGGGTTGACATGCCAGCACTAGTCCCAACTGTCTAAAACACCTTTAAGCTGTAGTGCATTTAATGTCTACAGTGTTGACATTGTTCTGAGGATAATTAAAAAAAAAGCCATTTCTAATGTAGGATTTGTCAACACAAAAGAATGAATGAATGTGTTGTAATCTAACATCATATAGTTCAAAGAGCAGTGCAATTTGGTGTAGCTACCAGTCTACACTCTCTTCATTAGGTACAACTTGCTAGTTCCGGGTTGGACCCCATTTTGCCTTCAGAACCGTCTAAATTCTTCATGGAATAGATTCAACAAGGTTCTAGAAACATCCCTTGGTCCATATTGACGTGATCGCATCATGCCGTTGCTGCACATTTGTCAGCTGCACAAACATGATGCAAATCTCCCGTTCCACCACATCTCAAAGTTGCTCTACTGGATTGAGATCTGGTTACTGTGGGGGCCATTTGAGTAAAGTGAACTCATTGTCATGTTCAAGAAACCAGTTTGAGATGATTTGAGCTTTGTGACATGGCGCGGTATCCTGCTCTAAGCAGCCATCAGAAGATGTGTATACTGTGGTCATAAAGGGATGGACATGGTCAGGAACAATACTCAGGTAGGCTGTGGTGTTTAAACGATTCTCAGTTGGTATTAAGGAGTCCAAAATATGCCAAGAAAATCTCCCCCACAACATTACACCACCACCACCAGCCTGAACCATTGATACGAGGCATACTTTCATGTTGTTTAAGACAAAATCTGACTCTAACATCTGAATGTTGCAGCAGAATTCGAGACTCCTCAGAGCAGGCAACATTTTCTGATCTTCTGTTGTCCAGTTTTGGTGAGTCTGTGTGAATTGTAGCCTCATTTGCCTGTTCTTAGCTGACAGGAGTAGCACCTGGTGTGATCTTCTGCTACTGTAGACCATCTGCTTCAAGGTTCAACACATTGTGCATTCAGAGATGCTCTTCTGCACACCTCGGTTGTACCGAGTGGTTATTTGAGTTGCCGTTGCCCTTCTATCAGCTCGAACCAGTCTGGCCGTACTCCTCTGACCTCCTGCATCAACAAGGCATTTTCATCCAGAGAACGGTGGCTCACTGGATATTTTCTTTTTTTGGACCGTTCTCTGTAAACCCTAGTGATGTTTGTTTCTGAAATACTCAGACCAGCCCCACTAGTGCTGTGTTCAAAGTCACTTAAATCAACTTTCTTCCCCATTCTGATGCTCGGTTTGAAGTTCAGCAGGTCGTCTTGACCATGTCTGCATGCCTAAATGCATCGAGTTGCTGCCATGTGATTGGCTGATTAGATATTTGTGTTACAGCGCAGTTGAACAGGTGTACCTAATGAAGTGCCCGGTGAGTGTATATAAATGCATAAAACTGGAAAATGGATTATGGATGCATTCCATACCTGAAACATGCATGTATTTTAGGGCCTGCTTATTGCATTTATGTCACTGCAGCTGTAAAAAAAAAAAAAGGGCGCTGAAATGGTCGAATCAGTTTAATAGGCAGATAAGAGCTCATATCCTGAACCAATGTAGTTTGCCAGAGAGACCTTGAATCCTCCGACGCCATTCTTCACTCAGACCTCTGCTTCAATTACAAGAGCTGCTTCAGGCTCCCCCTTCCTCTCCGCCTCTGGTCGTTAAACCTGCTACTTCAGGTACTCTACACACCACTTCTGCTTCTCTGTGTATAATCAGGCTCTCTGTCTGCATTAATAACTTGAAATAAAATAACTTTAGTTTGCTGGTTTAGTGCCTATTCCTCTGTAATCCTCTGTAGACTTATAACTGCAATCAAATAAAGAGACAAGCTAGTTTAAATGATTGTTCGGCATTCAGTGTAAACAGTACTGCTTCTGTGCAAATGTTTTATCAAGAGAAGTTTTAATAAGCATTACCCAGTGGAAAAAATAGCATAAACCACAAAGATCAGTGATTTCTAGGTGTTTATTGTCGCTGTATTAGGAATTTATTTATACTGGTCCTGCCTCTGAGTATCGCTACTAAAAGACGATTGACCTGGACGCCTGCAGCCATGGAAACCTTTGCCAAACTGAAGGGAAAATAATCAATACATAAAAACGAGGGGTTCAAATGACAGCGTTGCCAAAAATCAGACCAAGATTGCAAAGTTTGTAGAAGGTTTAACAATAATGCCACTAATATGTACTGAATATGCCAGAGATTAGAGTTTTGGAAATTAGGAAAAGTGTGAGTGTGTGTATGAGTGTGTGTATGAGTGGAGTGGTCTTGGTCCTTTCAGTATGGAGTCTGTATGTCCTTCCCGTGTCTGTGTGGGTTTACTCCGGGTACTCCGGTTTACTCCCACAGTCCAAAGACATGCATATTAGGCTAATTGGTGTCTCTAAAGTGCCCCTAGTATGTGAGTGTGTGTATGTGTGTGTGTGTCCTACGATGGATTGGCACCCTGTCTAGGGTTGATCCTGCCTTGCGCCCTATGCTGCCGGCTAGGCACCGGCTCTCACATGACCCTGGGGTCAGGAATAAGCAGTTAAGATAATGAATGAATGAATAAATGAATAAATGAAAAGTTAAATTTGGCCAGACCTGTTCATAAAAATACAGTTTAAACTGTGCACGTTACTGACCATTACTATGAGTTCACTTATCTTAAAGTATGACAAAATATCATCAGGTGTTTGTTAATAAGTATACGGGTCCTGCTCAGATGGACTCATTCATTTCTTTGGTGTGTTTTTTTAATTTATTTCACAGTGAAACTCCATTAGGATGATTACTAATGGTGGAGGAGATCCTGTTCTGCTTGAACTCTACAGTACAGTATATCACAACACTAAAGCAGAATCTCCAGTGTGGGGCAGCAATGAACAAAAAAACAAACTCTGGATAATACTCGACATCTCCTTCAGTGACCATGTTGTATATTTGTTTCATTCCCCTTGAGAGACCAGGCTGCTTAAACGTGTTAAACATAAATGTATTATATATTGCAAAATAATTCTGAGATAAAAATGATTTAGTCATACTTATGCACTTGGAAGTCATGTTAGCATTTATTTTAAAATGTTTTTGAAAGCAGTTCAGTTCATTTCTGTGTGAACACATATACTTCCTGTGTGTGCAGATCGCCAGCCATGTAGTGTCTATTCAGATCCTTAAAAGTCTGGCAGGCATGTGACCTGAGGCTGCTCTCTAATTGGTTGCTTCAGATTTTGAGAAGAAGCCACTTTTGTCAGTAGAGTATCAGCATTGCCTTTATTTTTTTTTTTGGATGATTCTCAACGAATCATTAGGCAGCTTGTTAGTTAACCGGTACTCAAGAGATGACCCGGTTGGTTCAGGTTTCATGCTGGTGCAGGATTTTTTCTAAAATAAAGAAATTTGAGTTTTACCTTTACAAAAAACCTTTCACACGATGTTCAAGTGAAGAAAAAAAAAGGATAAAGCAAATAGGATCAGGATCCACCGATTTACAGATTCAGAAGCAGGAAATGTATTCGTATCTATGTTTATGTGATGGTTTAATAACATTAAAAACCACCTGCGTAATATTGTGCCCCGCTTGTGCCACCAAAGTAGCCCTGACTCATCGAGGCATGGACTCCACAAGACTTCATGACCCTGTCTGGGTTCATCGGTTGTCCTTTCTTGGACCACTTTTCTTAGGTACTACGTGCAACATACCAGAAACGCTCCAGAAGACCTGCTGTTTTGGAGATGCTCTGACCCAGTCGTCTAGCCATTACAATCTGGCTACACCACACCAATGCCTAATATATCCCACCCCTTGATAGGTGCCATTGTAATGAGATAATCAGCAGTATTCACGCCACCTTTTGGTGGTGTTAATGTTATGGCTGATCGGTGTGTACATGCAGTATGTATCCAATTCCTTTATTAAGTGTTAGTTCCAAACAAGTCATTTGTTTGGACAAGAGGTAATCCATGAGTGCTGATATTAGAGTATATCAGCACTGGGACTTTTAACTGTACATGGATCACTCTGCTTAACAAGGTGTGATCTCTTCAGACAGATTCAGTCCAATGCTGCAAAGCTGATTCATGGTACAGATGACCCAAAACACACTGCGAAAGCAACCCAAGAGCTTCTAAAGGCAAAGAAATGGAATTTTCTTAAAGTGTGACCTCAACCCAATCTCACTCACTGAAGACAAAACTGAAGATAGCAGCACCCACAAACATGCAGCAACTGAAGGCAGTTACAGTAAATTCCTGGCAGAGCGTTCCAGAGGACGAAAGCTTTTTTTCACCTCTCGAATTAAAGATGAAAGTCTACACTTTGATGATATCTTGACTGCTTCATCTCAAGTCCATCGTGGTGGTATAGAGAGGCAAAATTACAAATGGTCGAATACTTTTGGACCCGACTGTAAGTATAGAAATACAGATACATGCACATACATCCAAGATGCTCAGTAAACATAACAGACCACTTTTTTAGAAAAAACATAATGAAGGCTGCTGGGTTTTGGATTCAAACAAAGAAGTAAGTGTGACTGTCAAAGTCTCCAGAAGAGCTGTGGCAGATTCTCCAAGACACTCAGTAAAACTTACCAGCTAAT
>JAOVVH010000015.1:11322455-11333650 GCA_028566435.1 Scorpiodoras heckelii
ATAAAGCCTTTTTCCTCCATCTTCTGGACATTTCTATTTTGTACAATACTTTAATTATTTATAAAAAATAAAATTGCTCAAGTTGCATAATGGACTTTTTTTTTGTTCACCAAAAAAACACGCCCTTGTCACAGAATTACATTTCAAACGCAGGATTATCAAACCCTGCATCAGTGAGACGTATTCATTTAAGGAACCATCTTCCACTAGTTATCCAAGACGCACGTCTCCTCTCATCTCGGAGAGAATTGTTCTTTGTCCGTTCTCCAGCTAGTAAACAGCGGACTCTTCAAATAATTAGAGCAGAGCCTACAATCAGATAATAGCACCTTCTTTCTTTCATCAAAGTTTCATCCATTATGGCCACAGTCATCCGGTCTGTCACGACATACAAAATAAGTAAATAAATAAAATACAAGAAATAAAAATAATAAATCGATTGATTGACTTTCAAATGATTGAAAGGATCACAGTATGAGAAAATGAGTTAACTGACTTTGCTGTAACACCTAAAACACTGTGTTTACTATCTGTTTGGTGTTACTCTACTGTACTTTGGTACTTTTACTTTTCTAGACAAATCAGTCGTTCTGCAGTGGTGAGTGATCAAAAGGTCTGGTTCTGAACTTCCAGGTTCAATTGTCCAGTCAAATAGCTGAGATTATCAATATTAAGAAACTATAACTATAACAAAATGACTATATGTATAGAAATAATATATAAATAGTGACAGACTTGGGAACAGGAACCTGATGGAACAAAAAAGAAATGAATTCACCACCTAAAAGATCATACATTCTTTTATATTCATAATAGTGCATAAGTCTTATTATGTATAGATGTTCAAGATTATAGCACTGTTTCCAGTTGGGCAGTATTGTGCTTGCTTATATAAAGAGCTTGTGTGTGTGTGTGTGTGTGTGTGTGTGTGTGTGTGTGTGTGGCAGCTGGAAGTGAAACACATAGGGGACACGTCACACAACATTATTGCCAAACGGTGAATAAACAGATAATGGTTTTGAGAATATACCTTTATACGTACATGCAGTCATACAGTCATACCAACATACATACACACATAGATAGAAACATACATATTGTATGTACATAGAAATACATCATATTTTCTTGGCTTTTTTAGTTTTATTACAAAAATCAATTTCAGTTATTACTATAGGTATACTGGGAGTTCAGTCACTTGAACATTCAGAATGCATGCACTTTCTTTTGGTTGTCGTTGTAGGTTAGTATTGCACTGTTTTATTAGCTTCTTTTAAACGTGTCCTTCTATGCGAGTCGAGTCTCTTCTCTTCTCCTGGTCAACATGTCATCTCTAACATCTCCACTCGGCATTTAAAGAACGCAGTTTTATGATGACGTTCTTTATCGCTCACTCGTTATGAACATTTAGGTCATTTAATTTCAGTCCAGAGTCCAGGACTGTTTGATAGACAAAAGAAATGATCAGACACACCTTGCGTGTGGTTGGTTATACATTAGCGTTAATTAGTTGATTAGCTGATTTCAGTAAAGATGGTTCCATTTTTTTGGGGGAAAAACAAATCGACGCGGTTAATTGGTTGCCACGACAACCACAGCTCCTTCCTCCACTTCCTCTTCCTTTTCTTCCAGGGATTGGATGATGCAGGATGTGACCTCGAAGGCCATGTGCTCAGGCATTGGCTCTGCGTGTGACAGGGACGGGCTCACGCCACCGGGCATTGGACCCTCTCTCTGAGGCTGTGAGGTCAAAACTGGCGTCATGGACGTTGCCTCAGGGTCCAGTGTTAATGTGACGTCGTCCTCCTTAAATGAGACACGTGAGAAAAGAAAACCACCTCGTCGTTACCATCATTGTTACTTTTTCCCATCTTCCGTATCGAAGAACACAATGTGAAATGAATAGGCATGCATTGTTTCCGTCCCACAACAGAGCCTAGCTCATAGATTTCTCCATAGTTCTTATTTCTAGTTTATAATGTCTAGGGTTTGTTTGTTTGTTTGGCCCATTTTTGCTCTTTATGGTTTACGTTCAAGCATTTCCTTGCTGCCACTTGCTTGCTAGTTACTGTAAAACCCTGTATATTCGTACACTCTGTTTTCCCTGCAAACTGCAAGACTCATTTTAATTACCTTGTAATGATTAGCATTAAATTTATCTGGAAAAAGTTAGATTATACACTTTGCATTATGCTTTTTGAGGCCAAAAATGTAGTTTGTACCTGTTTTGGTGGTACTCGTGTTCAGCAGTGAATTAATTTGCAATGCCACGCTCCATAACAGTAGTAGTTAATGGCTCATATGAAAGTAGACACTCAGGGCAATTTGCAGTTTTCCATAAGTATTTCTTCTTTTTTTTTTTTTACCTAGCTTATAAAGTTTAAACACTATTATTTTATTCTGGCAATGCTGTCTGTTTTATCTCTGCACCAAGTTTATTATGGAGAGGTGTGAATTGTTTGCCCAGCAGTGGGCTCATGCCCCTCCCCTTTCCCATCACCCTGCTCACCAACAGCTAAACAAAGTCAGGACAGGATACTCTAGACACCGAAACCCAACAGTGATTTGACCAAACTTATAACAGACCTGCGGTGATAAAATAATTCACTCAACTGAAAATATCTGATAAGTCGAATACCAGTGTATTTTGAGAAAGGGTTAATCTTTTCTTTTCTTTTTTCCTTTCTTGGCTGAAAAAGTGGCATTTTTGGCTGAGAGTTTTTTTTAGTAAATATAGTTAGCTGATGTTAACTACAGTATACACTGAAGTATCAGAAAAACTGGTATAGTTTTTTTGGTTAGTACTTGGTAGGTCCCCCACAGGATCTAGGACGGAACGTTGCACAGTCCTCACAGTGATGTTTGTTGAGGCCCCAGCATTGAATTCTGATGTTACATGAGGCAGTGTTACACGCCTATCATGTGAAACGATTCTTGCCAGCTGATGCTGGTCACGTTCACACAGAGTCTTTTTTACAGCCACACTGCTGTCATAAGTTTGAGGTTTTTGCCAGAATTCTTGTAGTCACGATGCACCCTTGAAATACTCATACATGAAAATCCAAACTTTGCTTCTACCTCCGAAATGCTACGATCCATCTCACAAGCTCCAACTATAATAACTTACTTCATGGCTGAAACAGCTCTAGAAGCTTCCATAGATGTTTATCGCTTTATATACACACTGGCGGATACAACCAGTGACGTGCATAGGTGGCATTGCTATGTATTTTGCATAGGCTCCAGTACCAGTTTATCTGGTACTGCAGTGTATACTTGTCTAATGTTAGGCAAGTTGAACACATGCTGCTAGATTTTATTTCACTTAATGAACTTAAAACATTCTCTGTTTACCTTGACCAGAAGACAGGTCAAGGCAAACAGAGAATGTTTTAAGTTTATTAAGTGAAATAAAATCATGTCCGTTAACATATCTGACAATTTTTATTAGGAAAGAAAGACTGGATTTTTTAAAGCAGTGCACTCCGATGTTAAAATGCAAAGTGCATAAATGTTGGAGCATCTGCATTAACCTGGCCAAAGTTACTTTGCTTTATAGGACAGATACATTGTGGGTTGCACAGTCACATGCAGACTGTTACGTTATTGTTTTTCAATTACAAAATCGCATAGAACACACCTTGGCTTCCTCCTCCTCTTGTTGCTCAGGGATGCACTCATTTTCTGTTACTAATTCCTCGCCGTATGTTTCCGGTGTACCCATGTCTGCCAAGGTTAAGCTCATGTGTCCCATTATTTCCATCTGATGTGGCTCTACTTGTGCTGCTGCCCACAAATCAGCCAGTCGTGGATGAGTGGGTGGGCCTAAGCTATGAATAGTGCTATTGGGCGTAGCTTGCAAGGAGTGGGAGGTGCTGTGTAGACGATGTTCCAGAGACTGGAAGAAACACAATTCAAAGACCAAGAAAAATGTCATGAATAAATTAACATAACCAAAGCTGATTATTTTATTGTTGCAATTTTTTTTAAGGTTCAAAGAAAACTATTTGCACAGCCTTAAGGCCCTAGGGCATGTGCTATATAGTTCTAGCACCGGTATTGCACCTGTTCCCGTTAAAATGAGTTGCTTGTAGTACTGCATGATATATTTGAAGTGTTCTGACCTGTTGCTGGTACTGCATGAGTTGCTGCTGCTGGTACTGCTGCATCTGCTGCAGCTGCTGTAAATGGCTCTGCTGCTGAAGTGCAAGCTGCTGCTGGGACAGATAGTGGGGGGAGCAATCATAGCCTTCTCCCGAAGCCCCACTAGCTATGTAGGAGCCAGCAGCTGGAGAGGCCATGCCGGATAGCTCATTGCTGATTGGCTCCCAGGCATCAGAGGATGAAAGGCAGTATAGACCCTGGGAGACATAGGTGTGAGGCCACACTTCTGCAGATGAATGATGCAAAGGCTGATCTAGAGTACAAGGAAGTAATCAAAAAAAAGGTGATAAAGCGGACCAAGTTCTTCAGTCAGTGCATTCTGATTGAAGACAAATGAGGCACCAATTCCACTTATCAACAATAAATAAGAAACTATACATGAAATCGTATATATATATTTTTTTCTTTGCTTGGTTTACAACCTCAAAAAGACCCTGTAGCTTAGTTTAATTCAATATGCTGTCTCTGTTAACTCTGTCTCAGTTTCTGAAAAACAATGATCATTTCTGCTCATGTACTTCAGCCCTTTTTTTTTTTCTTTTCCAAATTTCCATGAACTAAATTAAATGAGCTCAACCTGGACATTTGCCTAGAAGCAATATCAGTCAAAAGCAAAGTAAACAAAGTAAATTAGGACTGCAGATATATGAAACATCTTGACTTCTTCTCAGCCCCACACAGACCCCATGATGCTGGAAGTATGAACTCAAATGAACACAAGCGGACTCATTAAACAGGCTTATTAAATGGGCTCACTGACTTAATGGATCCAGTGAACAAGACAAAAGTGAATTCAATTTACATCTTGCTGCTTGAAGCACTGCACACCAATACCTACTCACATCAATGAAGGGACAGACGATGGACCAAAATACAGTATGTCAGGACTTAAAACAATAAGTCACTTGACAATATAAGCTAAATAAAATATGATCGGAGTGTTGATTTTACCAGTCAGCTGTATTTTGTCGTTGCCTTGTTGGAACACGGGAAAACATTTGATGGGAAACCGATAGCCCTCAAATTACAAGGGTGAGTCAACAATTATCCGCACTCCGGTTGTATTATAAGTTCTGTTGGAGACAGCGTCTTATCAGCACTGTCTGTACAAGTCTCCCCAGTCACTGCTGTGCAGGTTTGAACGTGTTACGTCAGTTTATTTGTGACTGCGGTGCGAGAAACAATGGCTGCCCCAGTTGTGATTTGCACAAAAGAAGAGCAGCGTGCAGTGATTAATTTTTTTTGTGGTCTGAGGGTGTGTCTGGTGCCGATATTTATCGAAGACTTTGTTCACAGTATGGAGAAAGTGTTCTGAGTTGTTAAAGCATCCTCCCTATAGTCCTGATATTGTCCCATCAGACTATCACCTGTTTGGTCCCATGAAAGAAGCCATATGAGGACGAAAATTCATGTATGATGAAGATGTGAATACAGCGGTGCATTCGTGACTCGCAGCTCAGCCTAAAACCTTTTTAATGCGGGAATACGAAAGCTTGTTGACAGATGGACAAAGTGTTTTGAAAAGCAGGGAGATTATGTCGAAAAATGACGTATTTGTCTTTTCTGAAAGTTGATTAAAATAAATTCTACAGCCAGAGTGTGCATCATTTTTGACTCACCCTTGTACATACCCTGACAGATAATTTATTACTTTGAAAGAAGACATGAAGCATTTGTTGCTATGGCCACTATTTTCTTTATACTAAAGCCATTTTGGCACAACAGTCAGACTGTAGAGGTCGGTGTCTACAGCTATAGGGAGCTTGACCAAATAGCATACAAAACACTGACAGGTGAAACATTTAATTAAACATAATCTTAATGCAAACAGAATGCATGAGGATTTTGGCCGAAAACACTGACTGACTTAAACGCTCACTTGCTCAATGAAAGAAGCTTGAATCTTGGTTGTGACACAAATACTAATTATACAATACAATTTAATGCCTTTTGATCTCTGTATTAGTTGTGTCCAGACTGATTTGTGGGTCTTTTATGATCCACAGTGTAAATTGTGCTTGATTAAAATTTTTGCATTATATTTCACAAGCCCAGCCTATTAATCTGTCACTGATGCTACAAGTTAAAATGACTCATCATTATGAATAGCATACTATGTTGTATTCAGGGTTCAGTTGGCTATGGTTCAGACAGTGTTGTTGTAATAGTCAGGTGTTGGTTCGAATCCTGGTGCTTAGTAAAGTGATGAGTATCTGGTTCAGGTGCAATATTTTCAGCTATGGGATTTAAATCTAAATGAAAGATTTGTTTTATGATGCTGGCTTATGTTATGCATCCACGTGCACGTTCCATATCCCGTTCCATATTCCTCAATGCAGCACATCAGCAGTTCAATAGCCCCAAAGCTAGAAATGCAGCTAGCATAGCAGGTTCAGTAATGAACAACAGATCGTATAGTGGGGATAAACAGTCAACTAATGCTAGCAGCAAGGACCCAACTAGACAGTAGGGGATATGACTTTTCTAAGGAAATAACACTGAAAGAGAGCTCAACTTGTCAAGGAGAAAGAGGGGTGAAGCAGAATGACACAAGAGTTCTGCTTTCTGAGCAACAACACTGACCAAGTTCATAGAGAAACCTAGCAAACAGCACAGTGAGTGATAACTAATAAGGATAGCAATGTTAACATGAGCAAGTCAACACAAAACTAGCAGATGACACAAAGTTCTGTAAAAAGTGCTTGCAATCTACAATCCCTATTTCCAGAAAAGTTGGGATACTTTCTAAAAATGCAACAAAAACCTGAAATCTGCATTTTGTTAATTCACTTCAACCTTTATTTAACAGACAAAAGGACAAAGAAAGGATTAACTTAATTCTATTTGTTAAATATAAACAAATGTAGAAATTGATGCCTGCAACACACTCAAAAATACTCGTTACAGAGGTGTGTTTACCGCTGGATCACATCACCTTTTCTTTTAATTATACTTATTAATCATTTGGGTTCAATTGACTCGAGCTGCTCAACAGTCTGTAGTCACTGTTGTCTGATTCTCCTCTTCATGATGCTCCCTACATTTTCAATAGGCGACAGATCTGGACTGTAGGCAGGCCTGTCAAGTCACACTGTTGTAACTCGTGCAGAATGAGGCCTGGCGTTGACCTGCTGAAGTAGACATGGATTTCCTGGGAAAAGATGTCATCTTGAAATATTTCTCCAAAATACCAATACAAGCCTCTGCATCAATGGTACCTTCACATGGGCACTGATGCACTGGTTTTGCACTTTTCCTTGGTAACAGTCTGAATGGTCTTTTTCATAATTGGCACATAAAATCCTATGTCCGTTTTTCCCAAAAACTAGCTGAAACATGGACTCATCTGACCACAGAACATGTTTCCACTGTCTTTCGGTCCATCTCAGATGAATTTAGCACTCCCAAGCTCATGTGTCCATCGTATTAGCATGACAGTTACTCAAACAATACCAGCTCAAGGCTCGATGGTCACACTTTCAGCAGCAGTTTCCACCCTTGGCCTTTTGTGCACCGAGATTTCCCCTGACTCCCTGAAGCTTTTCATGATATTATGAACTATAGATGGTGAAAGACCTAAATTCTTTGCAATCTTGTACTGAGAAACATTGTATTTGAACTGACTCACAATTCTCTCATGAAGTTTGGCACAAACTGTTGAACCATGACCCATTCTTGCTTGCAAAGTCTAACCCTTTGGCGGAGGCTCCTTTTATACTCAATCTTGATGAAGTCACCTGTTACAGGCTGAACTGTTAATTGTGGAACCTTCCAGAACAGTGTTACTTGTATAACCTTTTCAGTTTTATTTTGCCTCTGTCCCAACAATTTCTAAATTTGTTCATATTTAACAAATAGAATTAAGTTCCTCATTGAAATCACTAAAAATCTTTGTCCTTTTGTCCTTTTTCCTTAAATAAAGCTTCATGTCAACAATGAATCAACGATTTCAGTTTTTATTGCATTTTTAGAAAGTGTCCCAACTTTTCTGGAATGGGGTGTGTAGTATAAAATACACTCACTGAGGCAGAAGCAATTATGGAGCTGCTAAGAGGATGGATCCATATGGTATACATGTGTAAAAGGGATAAGAAGAAACTGAAAGATGACAAATACTGTGTCATACATTATTTTCTACTTTTGTTGGAAGGTCTCAATAGGCATAAGTTATTAAGAGGTAAATCAGCTTAACTACTCATATCTTAATACATTTTTAAGGAAACAATGAATAAAACATGTAAAAGAGGTGTCACGTAACACCTTCTGACCTGAGGCGGAATTTGTCAGCCGTAAAAGGAGCTTTTCTGTCAAATAATTTATCCTCCATTTAATATGATCTGAGAGTTCACTGAGTTGGCAAGCCTGAATGCCAGTTATGCCAGTATGTCCTGACTGCATGAATGTATGATGTCTAACATACAGTATCTGTTTATCATCCTTACCTCTACTGGTAATGCTCTCCTGATTAACTTCACTGAGGTGTGCTACACTGCCCTGGTTGGAGTCAACACAGAAGCTCTCCCCATCCATTGAATTCCAGGCCAGCAACGTGGCCTCAGAGATTGCAAATTGCTGCATCACTCCTGTTAAAAATAAACAAAGAAAATAAGCAAAAGTGCACTGTCATGATCTAGTAAATAGAATCTGAAAATGGCACATATGACAGAAATCAACAAAATCAAAACATCCATTCCACTAAAATCCCTACCTCAAGAAAACAATCACCAAGTCAATAACCCTGTATGGGAAGTGGGAGAATATTCTCCTTTTGCTCCATGGCAGGAATGTATATGTCATGAATACATAATGTGTGCCAGCAATGTAGCCTACTACTGTATATTATGCTTTTATTGCTTACATTTTTCGGCATTGCTTCCTGCTTTTATCTTAGTCATAGCCAATTCCCACTATATATCCATCAGGAATCTTACCCTATCATTTGACAGCTACCAACCTCCAAGGCACGTGAAGCCAGCCAACCGCATCTTTTTAAACTGCTTCTTACATTTATTCCATTTGGCAGACACCCTTATCCAGAGTGACTTACATTTATCTCATTTATACAACTGAGCAGCTGAGTGTTAACGGCCTTGCTCAAGAGTCCAACAGTTGCAGCTTGGTGGTGCTGGGATTTGAACTCATGACCTTCTGATCAGTAGTCCAGTGTCTTAACCACTGAGCATCAGTGGTGCCCATCAGCTTCTTATGCAAGGAAAGAGCTTCCACCCACTTCTATATGCATGAACTCACAGACATCTGATTAGATTCTGCCTAGTGTTGCTGTGATTGATATGAGAGATAGAGCGATTATGCCACCCCTCCCTCACTGAGCCAATTTAGATAGCCGTGGCATCATCAAGATTCGAACTTGCAACCTCCGGATGACAGGGTGAACGCTTTTCTGTTTTCTGTAGCTTCAACTAGCTATTTTGAGCAATAAATAGAAAAAAATGCACATATTTTAAAATATAAGTTGATCATATAATGTTAAATAAACATTGTTCATCATTTTATCCATGTAACACTCAGGCTGAGAGAAAAACATTATCTCAGTTTATGATGATATCTATGCAATTATTTTTTAAAAAGGCCAAAACTTTTCTTTAACATTACAGGGATGAAATGATTAAGTACTTCATGTCATATTTATGCATTTAATATTGCCCTTGAATGACACTGAATAGTTTTTAGAGTACACTATTCCCAAAAACATGAATTTCAGGGTAAAGATTACAATAAAACCATCTTTTCCCTTTGGTATTTCTTCTTTCTTTGATTTTACAATAATGTATAAAATGAACCAAGGAATTCTTTGATTAATCAGGTTTACCAGCAGCCATCCGTGCCTCCTTCTCCCCATCACTTAGATCACTGTAGGCGTCATTCTCAAGTCTTCTTTCCCTCTCGCGGTGCAGGTTGGAAAGACCTGCTCCCCCCATCGGCCCAGCAGATGGTTTGCCCCAACTCTGCCACTCAATCATGTGGGCTACCCGGCCTTGGGCCATAGCTGTAGGTTTAGTTACCTTGTCTTTCATGGACCTGGTCACACCTACATAAAGACACGAACAATAAGTTCAAAAGAAACACTAAGAGGTAGCTCTGACTAACTGTTGTACTAGTTTTGTAGAAGAGTATGTAATGTTGAAAATTGCATGTGCACTGTATGACTGCATGACTGACCTCACATTGTCTATCATGTTAGATGTTATATGTTAAATTCTGCTTCCTACTGAGAACAAAAAACTAGCAGGATGTGCTAGCAGGAAGTACATGAAATTTGGACACAGCTGTGGCTCTGCATGCTTGTGAATGGAGTGTAATGAGAGTATCAAAGCAATGTATTATGAATAATGACTGTTCCTGATTTAACTGTAATTGAGTCACAAACAGATGTATTATGACCTAGGTCTTTTCTGTTTTAGTTAGGCTAGCAACAGCATCATTGATTCTGACAAGGAAAAGAAAAATGTCACCACCTGACACATTTCCTTACCAGCAGGAAGGGAAAAATTGATTTCACACTCAGAATTCATTAATCAGTTTAATAAACCTAGTTTTGTTTTCCTATAATAATAGTAATTACAGTGTAGCAATAAATATCTTTACATAAAAAAGAAGCGATCACTATAAAGATAAATAAGGAATGTATTACTACTGTAAATACAGGGGAAAGGAACAGGCATCATAGATTTTCTGCAGCCACATTAGTGCATCTGATGATTTTATTTTTCTGGTAAACAGCCTGACAATAAGAAAAGACATATAGCATTTGTTGGACAGTCATCCTTCCTTTTTGTAATCATTACTTCAACTTCAGTAACCACTGTTTTGCAGTGGTGATGTATCCAGAGTCTATGCAGATGGGAATCTGGAGGAAACCTACATGGAAGAATAATTCTGTACAGACAGTAACCCAGAATGACCAGGGAGCCTGGAGCTAGGGTGAGGTTGCCACCACTTTCTCTGGAAAAACCTAGGAAACTCTCTCTCTCTCTCTCTCTCTCTCTCTCTCTCTGTGTGTGTGTGTGTGT
>JAOVVH010000015.1:11341193-11353637 GCA_028566435.1 Scorpiodoras heckelii
TATATATATATATATATATATGAGTCGCTACGTATATTACAGTCGCTGTGTGGTACCAGTTTTTCTGGCACTTCAGTGTACATTTAATGCATAAGAAGTCTGACGAACATAAACCTTGACTGTAATATAAATCACACCTTTTTGCTTTACTTTAAATTTGAATGTATGTATCTGTAATATGCACATATGTAATGAATGTTTTGTGAAACACAGTTGAAAGTGAAAAAAGAAAGACTAATCATCCATTTACATTGATGGCATTTAGCAGATGCTGTCATCCAGATTGACTTACAAATGTGCTGAGTCATTTTGACTCAAAATATCCAAAGCTAGTTCTGGAAGACCTGATTTCAAGGTGCTCTGAGCTGTGATACTGCTACAAATGAGCCATACAAAAGCTAACACAAACAGTTAGATGCAAAACGAGTCCTGTAACCCAAAATTACTCCTAGATTATGCAAACCCTATGAAGAAGAACAAGACACGGTCGAGCTGCTGTAAGTTAGAGCTGAAGATCTTTGCCCGAACCCGACAGGACCTGACTGGTTTGGTTGGGTTCGGGCTTAATTTCTGTCATTTTGCACAGGCTCGGGCCGGGCTCGGGTTTGTCCGGTAAATGATCGTTCAGGTGATGCGTTTCGATTAGCACCAGAAAGTTGCAAAAATGGATGCCGAGGAGGTGAAACGGAGGCTGGATTCTGGTGATTACGTTTTGGTTGCGAAAGTAAAGTCTGAGGTGGGGAAAAGTTTTGACCATGTCCATAATGAGAATGATGAGCCAATGACATCTGAATAGCCTAATGTTGGGCTGTAAACGGGTTCGGGCTTTTAAAACGGTGTACTTGTTGGGCTCGGGTCGAATTCTATCGGGCTCTGGCCAGGTCGAGCTTTACTTTTCAGGCCCGATTACAGCTCTACTGTAAGTGCAGTAAGAGCTTTAACAGCTGCAAAGGTGGGACATGAAGAAACGCCAAAGGCTTAGTCTTTGCAAGCAAGGATGGGTCGTGGTTCCGCAGTTCAAGCCAAACTTCATGAGAGAATTGCCAGTCAGTTTAACTGCAATGTTTCTCGGTGCAAGACTGCACAGAATTTTGGTCTTTCACAATCTACAGTTCATAATATCATGAAAAGTTTCAGGGGGTCAGTAGAAATCGCGGTGTGTAATGGTGCTGCCCAAGGTGATGGTGCTGAAACTTAAAAAAAAAAAAAAAAGTTATTACTATTATTGTTTAGATGCTTGTTAAAAAGTCTAAGCGTACATTACTGCCTCTGGAGTGCTTTGGTTTTATCCCACTTCATTTGGAGGTGTCATGTTCTTTGACTTCCCTAGCACATATAACACCATACAGATCTCATTACTTGTCAAGAAGTTAAGAAGGATGTGTCAGTGGAAAAGCTGTGATCCACATCTTTGCCCCGGCTGTATCCTGGGAAGGGGATGAACGTGATGAAGATGTACAAACACCTAGACCACAGGCTGGAGAGATCATTGGGACCAACCTGGACTCTGTAGAGATGATTGTTAAGGAGAGGATACTGAACTGGCTAACCTGTTGCTCATCATGGACAACGTCTCACACCTTCTCCATGATTATCTAGTCAAAAGTCAAACAGGACAGTAGTTCAGTACTTCTAGACCAGACTTTATAGATGTTTAGGGCAATATGCAACCCATGACCCATGCCATAATGTGGTCCGAGCTGTGCCCCAGTACGTTTTAACTCTTACATCAAACAGTACTCTGAACATTAACCCACATATAAAAATCAGGTGCTTTAGTCTATACAGTACACTCACCGGGCACTTCATTAGGTACACCTGTTCAACTGACCTGTAACGCAAATATCTAATCAGCCAATCACATGGCAGCAACTCGATGCATTTAGGCATGTAGACATGGTCAAGACGATCTGCTGAACTTCAAACCGAGCATCAAAATGGGGAAGAAAGTCGATTTAAGTGACTTTGAACATGGCATGGTTATTGGCATTAGATTGGCTGGTCTGAGTGTTTCAGAAACTGCTGATTAACTGGGATTTTTACACACAAACATCACTAGGCTTTACAGAGAATGGTCCAGAAAAGATAAAATATCCAGTGAGCCACCGTTCTCTGGATGAAAATGCCTTGTTGATGCAGGAGGTCAGAGGAGTACGGCCAGACTGGTTCGAGTTGATAGAAGGGAAACAGTAACTCAAATAACCACTCGGTACAACCGAGGTGTGCAGAAGAGCATCTCTGAATGCACAATGCATCGAACCTTGAAGCAGATGGTCTACAGTAGCAGAAGATCACACCAGATGCTACTCCTGTCAGCTAAGAACAGGCAAATGAGGCTACAATTCACACAAACTCACCAAAACTGGACAATAGAAGATCAGAAAACGTTTCCTGGTCTGAGGAGTCTCAATTTCTGCTGTGACATTCAGATGGTAGGGTCAGATTTTGTTGTAAACAACATAAAAGCTGCCATGTATCAATGGTTCAGGCTGGTGGTGGTGGTGTAATGGTGTGGGGGAGATTTTCTTGGCACATTTTGGGCCCCTTAATATCAACTGAGCATCGTTTAAACACCACAGCCTACCTGAGTATTGTTCCTGACCATGTCCATCCCTTTATGACCACAGTCTACACATCTTCTGATGGCTGCTTAGAGCAGGACAACGCACCATGCCACGAAGCTCAAATCATGTCAAACTGGTTTCTTGAACATGACAATGAGTTCACTTTACTCAAATGGCCTCCACAATCATCAGATCTCAATCCAATAGAGCTACTTTGAGATGTGGTAGAACGGGACATTTGACTCATGGATGTACAGCTGACAAACCTGCCGCAAGATCATGATGCGATCATGTCAATATGAACCAAAATCTCTGAGGAATGTTTCCAGAACCATGTTGAATCTATTCCATGAAGAATTAAGGCAGTTCTGAAGGTAAAAAGGGGTCCAACCCGGTACTAGCAAGGTGTACCTAATGAAGTGCCCCGTGAGCGTAATGGTTTTTGTGATAATACAGGTTGAAGGTGATGAGGCCCAAGATTGGAACATCGGTTCACTTAAGCAATATCCCACGCAAGGTCTTGCTGTTATACTCAATATCAGCACGGTCGAAGACACAGCATCACAGGATGAGTGCTGAAGATAATCACAGCCGTGCAGATATACAGTATAACAATTTATTTGGCTTCCGCCAACACAAACACTTCTGCAATATGTTTTCGAGACTCCCTGAAGTTTAAAAGTGCGCTCTATCAAAAGAGTGTCATATTTTTTTTATAGAAACTGTACTCTGTGGGGACTGAGGGGGCGGAGCTTCACAAACATGGCCGGGAATCATTCAAATGTCAGAAAAAACGTCATATCTCAATTGTACCTAATGCACTATTGAGGTAAACTGATGAATTTGAAGAATAAGAAGCAAACTTTAGTCTCGTCTTGATGTAATAAGGACAAGTCTATCCTGTACAGTATTCCAGCGACATGAATGGTTGCCCAGGCATTGCAGTCTAATGCTTGCCATAAGTTTAATCTACTTTTAAGCTTTTTAAATGATTTATCATTTAGTGTTCTGACACTCTTTTTTCCTCTCTTTAGGTATAGAGAACCTTCCCTTTGAGCTCCAAAGGAATTTTCAGCTCATGCGAGATTTGGACCAGCGGACCGAAGGTAAAGCGGGACAGGAACCCTTAGTGAGAATGAAACCCAGAATAATCACAGCGGTTATTTTTTATTTACGGGATTACTGTATGTACTTTTTCCACGGTGCTTCATTTCAGATCTGAAGGGACAGATCGATTCCCTAGCTCGGGACTACACGGCGAACGCCCGGACCCTGTCCTCAGAGCAGAAACTGACTCTCCTGAGGCAGATCCAGCAGTCCTACGGGAAGTGCAAAGAGTTCGGAGACGACAAGGTCCAGCTGGCCATGCAGACGTACGAGATGGTCTGTCTGAGCTCGTGGAACTTCATTCATAATGGCACAGTAGCCTAAAACCTCGTTTTAAATCCTAAACGTAGCTTCTGGGGCAGGGCGTGGTCAGTCATGTCACATAATTATGTCACAACACATTCATCATTATTATTATTATTATACATACAGTTATGGTTAATGATTACAAACTAAATGGAGTTAAATGGAAAAAAATGATGTTAACGAAAGATTTGAATAGCCGTACTTAATCTTTAAAATTAAATAAATATACACTGAAGTGCCAGAACAACTGGTACAGCTGTTAATACTTGGTAGGTCCCCCGTGGGATCTTGGAGGGAACGTTGCACAGTCCTCACGCTGATGCTTGTTGAGGCTCCAGCATTGAATTCTGATGTTACTTGAGGCTGTTTTACACGTCTATCACGTGAAACGATTCTTGCCAGCCGACGCTGGTCACGTTCACGTTCACCCAGAGTCTTTTTACGGCCACACCGCTGTCGTAGGGTCGCAAAATCGTAATAACTTACGGCAGCATTCTCACGGCAGAAACTGCTCTAGAAGCTTCCACAGATGTCTGTCGCTTTATATACGCACTGGCGGACACAACCAGTGGCGTGCGCCACCATGTGGTGTTGCTATGTATTTTGCATAGACTGCTGTACCAGTTTTTCTGGTACCTCAGTGTACTGTAGATGTAGATTATAACCTACATTTATATTACAACTAAAATACAGGCATGTTAAGGAATTATAGTAGTTCTGGGAATTTACTGATTATGAGCCTTTTTCTAAACAGAAATACTGTGTTATCTTGTAGTTTTAATATGCAATGTGTACAATGTGAAAAAAGGAACCCCTTTATATCCTGTCCTATCTTGACTCCGTGACGTCTTTGGTGAGTAAAAATGTCCCGTACATATTTATAATCAATGCAATAATCATACTTTAAATTACCGGTCACGGTTTATGCTCAAAGTGATCTCCTTGAGAAGTCTGTGGTCTGTCCTACTGGCTCGGTAAAAGCTCTTTGGATGTTTCCATCAGTGCGCATCGAGCGATTGAACCTGCTTCCAGCTCGCCACTTTGTTGATCCTGTTGTATCAGTTTTTCTTAAGAATTGGTTCAGGAAACTCCCCAAGTAAGCATTTTGCTCTTATTTTGTTGGGAAAAATTTTACGATAGCGTCACTGAACGTCGTATCGTACTGACCAGGTGCATTAATGACGTTCCAATGGCGAGTTAGTCAAATTCGTACCGAGTCCCATGAGTACGATTTATTATACTAGAGGTATGTCGATTTTTATTTAACGAAGTCGTCAAGGAGTCAGGATATACAGGGATACAAACGGGTTCCCTTTTTTTCCCGGACACCGTGTACAGTTAAAGGCTAAATCTGTTTAATGATTAAAGTTGTTTCGTTGCCTTACTGCACTATAAGTCTAAGCAGTTTGTTTGCTTTTATTCCGCTCTAAGGTGGATAAACACATCCGGAGGCTGGACACAGACTTGGCCCGTTTTGAGGCGGACCTGAAAGAAAAACAGATAGAAAGCACAGACTATGATTCTACCTCCAGTAAGGGAAACAAGAGTAAGTGCTGATCACTCTGTGTGTGTGTGTGTGTGTGTGTGTGTGTGTGTGTGTGTGTGTGGCTCCGGTTAATGCGCTAGAATGATGACGTGTTCATTGATTGTTATTAGTGTAATGATTATTACTAATAATTGCCCGTTTGAAGGTGAGCTTCGGGGTCCTAAGGAGAAAAAGGTGTCTCGTACCAGGTCAAAAGTGAAGAACTCAGACGATGACTGCAGTCCTAAGAGTGGGCAGAAGAAAGTCAAGCTAATGCAAACGTAAGATGACGAGTTTCTAACCTCGCGTCACGTCTTTTTTTCTTTTTCGCCTCTTGCATTTGTATTGTATACTAGGAACAATAAAATGGTTTTTCTTTTCCTCATGCAGGACCGAGTTCTCCTCTCCGGCTGTGAATTTCGGCAACGTTCACCCCTCAGACGTGCTGGACATGCCGGTGGATCCGAATGAGCCAACGTACTGTCTGTGCCACCAGGTCTCCTATGGAGAGATGATCGGCTGTGACAACACCGATGTGAGTTAAACGTCCTGTTTGTTTGTTTTTCTATTAGAGTTACACTGGATTTAAAAAAGTCCACACAGCCCTGTTAAAATGCCAGGTTTTTGTGTTGAGATCAAGACGAATCATTTCAGTACTATAACGTGAGCGATAATCTGTACAATTCAACTGAAAAACAAACTGAAATCTTTTAGGGGGGAAATAAAAAAAATATGTACACCTTAAACTAATACTTTGAAGGTTGAAGCACCTTTTGGTTTTATGACAGCATTCAGTCGTTTTGTGGATTAGTCAGTCAGCATGGAACATCTTGACTTGGCACTCTTTTCCCGCTCTTCCTTGTAAAAGCTCCAGATCTGTCAGATTGTGAGGGCGTCTTCTTCAGGTCGCCCCACAGGTTCTCAGCTAGATTCAGGTCTGTGCTCTGACTCGGCCGTCCCAAACCTCTGATCATCTTCTGATGAAGTCGTTCTTTTGTGGAGGTCTGATTTGGCATTTGAGCACAGACCTAAAGGTTTTGTGTGAAAATGGCTGATATTTGGAATAAAGCCTCAGTTCCAGCTGAAGAAAAACAGCCGCAAAGCATAATGCTGCCACCACCATGCTTCACTGTGGGTATTATGTTCTTTTGGAGATGTGTGCAGTGTTGTTTTTGCGCCATCTCTTAGATGCTTTTAACAGACTTGATGTAGGGTTTTACAAAATGTAAACAAGCTTACATTGTAAGAAAAGGCTTCCATCTTGCCCCACCTACCCCATGTACACAACTCATGTACCCCCTATCTCATGTAGTACACAACCACAACAACTTGCCTGAAATTCCTGCAGCTCCTTTAATGTTGCTGGAGGTCTCTCAGCAGCCTCCCGGTCCAGTTTTCTTCCTGTGTTTTTATCAGTTTTGGAGGGACGTCCAGCTCTTGGTAATGCTTTTCTTGCCATATTTTATCCACTTGTTAATGAGCGTCTTTGCTGTGTTCCGTGTTTTAGTATCTAATGCCTGAACACAGCCACATCCACAATTATAAGCGGGTCTGCACACTTATGCAAGCACATTATTTTAGTTTATTTTTTATTTTAACAGGGGTGTGTAGACTTTTTTATATCCTCTGTATGTGAATCTTGGTTTCCAGTTTGATCGATCAGTTGGAGTCTTCATCGCTGGAGTTCTTCCACTGGTCATAGATAAATTGACTCTTACTGTCAGTGTCTGCTGCTAATACACATTAGAAGACCTGCTGTTTCACATATAATAATGTATTTTATTATTCTTTCTTTCATTCTTTCACAAATGTTTGTAAAGTCAGACTGCATGGCTAAGTGCTAAATTTTGTACCCCTGTGGGCAATGGGACTCCATGAAACACCTGAATTCAACGATTAAGAGGTGTGTCCGTATACTTTTGTCCAGATGAACTGATTCAACTTTCTGGGAATTACTTACCTGGATTGTTGAGCATGTGTCAAGACAGATATAAAACACCACATGTCTATTTCTGCTACAGGACTTTTTATTGACTTAAAAGGCATATAGCTCTGAGGGTTCATGGATAATTGGGGGATTTAGGGATTGATTGTTTAATTTCTAAATGGACTAAACATAGAACAGGATTAGACCTGGCAAAACATAAACAAAAAAATGAAGGACAAAAAACATGCGCACACATGGAAAGGGGGAATCATAACAATCTACTAGTGGCTTTACCTTTTAGCAGCAAAATAATTTTGTTCATCTTATTTTGTCCGTAGTACAAATAAGCACTCTGTCGATGTTTTATGTTCTTAATTATTCATTCTTCATATTTTAAGATGGAACCGAGCAATACAGTAGTCCCTGTCTTTGCTGAAAAAAAGGCTAAACATAGAACAGGTGAACACAATAGGATAACAAGCCAATCAAAGGACAGGGGCAAAAAACAGGACAAGCACGCTGTGGATGATCATTTGACATACCAATCAAATCTCTCTCCCCCCCCCTCTCTCCCCCTCTCTCTCTCTAGTGCTCCATTGAGTGGTTTCACTTTGCTTGTGTTGGCCTGACCACCAAGCCCAGGGGAAAATGGTGAGTGCTCATGTGATTTGAAACCATACCTGTGAACATTTATAGACGGAGAAGGTTGAACTTTCTGTTTTTCTTACCCATTTAGGTACTGCCCAAGATGTTCACAGGAACGCAAGAAAAAGTGAACATTCTTTGAAGGAAAAAAAAAGAGAGAGGTGGAATATGGCAGAGAATGACGTAGAAAGGAAATGAGGTGCACATTGCTCCTGCCCCCCAAACTCTCTATAGACACTAATATAGATTCATGCTCTGCTTAATCTGGTGCTTGTCCTCCTTCCTTCTATCCTCATTTTCTTCTCTCTGTATGACAGAAAGTAGGGATGACAGATGGACGGATGGAAGGAGCTGTAGTTATAACTGTAGCTTAATTTATGTCTCCAGTAATGACGGTTACGACTTGTATGTATTTTTTTGTTACTTTGCTTTTTATATACATGTATACTTTGGTTTTGAATGGTTGTTGTAATGTTTGGTTGCTTTTTTTTTAAATATATATATATATATATTCTTTTCATTGTATAGTTTCACAAACACAGCAGTAGATAAATCAGGGAGCATGACACTCAGTTCTTAAGTATGGTATTTACTAGGCGTCCTTACTTGCTTCGAGTCCAACATTGGCACAAGGAGGTCCTGTACAACGTCTTAGAGACTGTTTTTTTCTTGACATTCGTTACATTTTTCATTCCTCGTAGATCGTTTTCTCAGTTTTGGATACGTGCGTCCATGTTAGCCACCTTTCCCCATGGAAAAGAAAAACAAAAGTAGTATTTGGGGATATGCCGAGCTTGACGGTGAGTCTGATACTTGCACAAACGATAAAACTTAATCCAGTGACTTTCACATTTCACATTTCAGGTTAATTCCACAACTAGCTGCTGTGAAGGAAACTTTCTCTGGTGCTTCTAATGTACTGATGTAATGAACTGAACTTTTCCACAAGTCAAACAGATAGCATTAACAGAAAAAAAAACGGCGAAGAACTCACGGACAGAGCGGATTTCCGTCGTGTCCGTGCTCACGTAACAGTGCTTACTACAGCGTACAGGTGTGTAGGAACGAATCCCGCTGTATCACAACACAAGCTGCGAACAAACACAACTCTATTTGACCTCTGATAACCTTTTATATCCTGCGCGACTGGATTTCGGTGCTCTTGCGGATATTAAGGAATAGGTGATTGCTTCAAAGGCGTGGAATGGTGTAATTCTTACACTCGTATTATTATTATTATTATTATTATTATTATTATTATTATTATATCTCTCCATGACATGACTGGTGCCAGAGGTTATGGTGCTGTTGTAGGTAAATTGCAACCTCTAATCTACTTTAAAACTCGGCTTCAATATTTAACACGTCATTCGTCATTCGCTAACACTTTATTTGAGGAGTTCCTACGTAGTGTTAGTCTTTAACACATCCATAAGCGGTGCATAAACATTTTATAAAGCAGTGCCGGAAGAATGAAGAGCTTCGGAAAGGCTTGTGTCAAAACTCGCGAGAGGTTTCGTGCGACTCTGCTTTCACATAGAAGAGAGAAGAGAGACTTTCGTCACCTTTATTTCCGGAGTCTGTTCACGTAGTTGTGTTTTCGTAGTAGGACACTGAAAAAGGTGTAGACGGTCTACGCGGTGTTACAAATACAAATCGAGGTGCTACTTAAGTTCGTTTTCTTTTTTATCATAAATACATAAAGACAAAGACATTTTGAACCACTTTAGATTTAATCACATTCTGTAGTACACTCCTACAGGGGGCGCCAGAGAGACCTGACGATGTTCGTACGCTTATTTCGCAGACGCTGGTTTGATTAGAGTAGTGACTGGTGGGGGAAGCAGTAGCTCACGCGATGCCGTTTTTGTCACCATGGAGCAGGTCAGCACAACGTCACGCGTTCACATTGTTAAAACGTTTTTTTCAAAATGGCGACTGTGATTGCTACTCAACGGCTATTTCGCATTAAGTTGAGTATTCCTCGTCACGCTACCCTGGCGTCTCGGAACACAATTAAAAAACGTGTTAAATTTTGCTAACAGTTCGAACGGCAGAAAACGTTGAAAGAGTGCGTGGATCTGTAAAAAAGGAGTCCGCATCGTTCAGTATTGTGATAATTTTGTTATATTAGAAGTAAAGTCTTCGTCACGAGACCTGAAACAACGTATACGAGACGGAATCGCAGCGATTCCACGACCAATGTTAAAAATGGCATTTAAAAAAAAAAGGTCAGTGTAATGTCTGTATTTTCAAATAAAAGCTATGATTCACTATCGTGTTATTTCATATCGAATATCGTTAAGTCTCTCTGGATCACCCTGTACAAGAAGTAAATGAAAGATGAACACTAAATCATTTCCGTGATACGTTTACCAAGTTCAGATTTCACAATGCAACCCATAACGAGTGAAAATCAAGGCCTCTTTTTCTCTTTCATGTAAAGCAATACATTTCACACACACACAAAAAAAAGCTTTTTTATCTTACAGGTTTTGAAATAAATCTTCTGCTATTGCTTTGTAAAAAGGTTTATCCCATTGTAAAACAAAGCGTCACCAATGGTTTCTAGTATATCTTTAATTAAGTGTGCTTGTTTTGGCCTACTTTACTATCACAAGGCATTGTGTGTGTGTGTGTGTGTGTGTGTGTGTGCGCGCACGCGTGTGTGTGTGTGTGTGTGTGTGTGTGTTGTTAGAATATGATATCAGCCTTAAGATGGAATTTGCATGAAGTGTTAGTGAAGGTACTTTGATTGTAATTTGATTGTTACAGAAGTTTATACTAATGTCAGATCCTCTGTTTAGTGTCTTCCATGTTGACTGAACAATGCCTGATGTCTGAAACGGATTCCGTGTGCGTCTGGTCTTTTTGCTTTTGTCATCTTTTCTGAATTCCTAATACTATGAACTCTGAGTTTGTCCGATTTCAGGAAGTGACATCAAATCAACATGTGCTCACAGCATCATGAGTACACAAAATACCACTCTGTGTAACTGATCTAAACAGCTTTCCTAATATGAACGGTTTTGCACTCCATCAGTCCGCCAGTTGATGACTTCAACAAAATAGTCTTTACTGAATTCTCTGGTTACACGATTGCGCTTTTATTTTTATTATATAACACAGAGTGGATCCCATACGAGGGATTTTTTATTATTGCACTATCCGGTGTCACCCAAATGAGTCTGGTTCCAGTCAAGGTTTCTTCCTCATGTCATCTCAGGGAGGTTTTTTTCCTTGCCACCATCACCCCTGGCTTGCTCATTAGCAATAAAATTGATATAAATGTAAAAGTTATATCCAGATTCTGTATTTCAAGCTGTTTTGGAGCAATGTCCATTGTTAAAAGATTGAAAAAATGTAATTTGAGGAGGTAAATACTGTATGCGCTGATGTAGTAGGTAGGTCCCCGACGGGATCTTGGAGGGAACGTTGCACAGTCCTCACACACTGATGTTTGTTGAGGCTCCAGCATCGAATTCCGATGTTACTTGAGGCAGTGTTACACGTCTATCACGTGAAACGATTCTCGACAGCCGACGCTGCTCACGTTCACCCAGAGTCTTTTTACAGCCACACTGCTGTCGTAGGTTCGAGGTTTCGCCAGAATTCTTGTAGTCTCTCTTGTAGACACCCTTGAAATGCTCCAAACTTTGCTTCTACCTTTGAAATGCCATGACCCATCTCACGAGCTCCAACAATTAAAGTGTGTTGAAATCCCAAAATTGTAATAATAACTTGCCATTCTCACAGTGGAAACAGCTCTAGAAGCTTCCGTAGATGTCTATCGCTCTATATACACACTGGCGAACACAGCCAATGACGTGCATCAGTGGTGTTGCTATAGATTTTGCACAGGATGGTGGTACCAGTTTTCCTGGTACTTCAGTGTACATCACTGCTACTTTCTGCTATTTGTAGCTGGAATGCACAGGAGGTCAGAAATGACAATAATTCTACGTTTTGGCATCGCACTTCTGAGGTAAGTCGGATGCAGTGTATGTATTCAGGTTGTCTGTGTGTCCTTGGGATTGTTCGTATTTCTGTTTTCATTATCATCACTGCAAATCAATACACCTTTCTTCTGACTGATCACTTTTATCCTGTAATGAAACATTTCTATCCAGATGGGCGTGGTCTCTTCCAGGATGACTCTGCCCCCACTCACAGGGCACAAGGGTTCACTTGTTGACAATAAAGATGATGTAAATCATATGCTATGGCCTTCACACTCATTAGTTAAACAGGTAGGAGAGATTTTGGAGCCGTGTGTTAGACAGCGCTCGATAACACCATCGTCATCCTCAGAACACCAGCTGATATAAAGTCTTCACGAGGAACAGTAGTGTTCATCACTCCAGAGACTT
>JAOVVH010000015.1:11369779-11380503 GCA_028566435.1 Scorpiodoras heckelii
ACAGCAGTGCTGCTGGAGTTTTTAAACACCTCAGTGTCACTGCTGGACTGAAAATAGTCCACCAACCAAAAATGTCACCATCATCGTGTTGGCAGCATCCTGTGAGCACTGATGAAGGATTAGAGGATAACTGACACAAACTGTGCAACAGCAGATGAGCTACTGTCTCTGACTTTACTTCTACAGGGTGGAGCAATATGGTGGATGTGTCTTATAGAGTGCATTGTAAGTGAAGACTGTTTAAATGCACTACCTGGTTTTAGTCCAACCTAAACACTTCCTTAGTGAGTTACAAAATAAAGCCAAATTTATAGCAAATTTCTGTACAAATAAAAGATATATTTTTTCATTTATTTAGAGACCGGTCCATATAACTCATGCCAACCATGCACTGTGTGAGGGTCTCCAACAAGTAATCATTGTCACCCTCACAGCTAGCACGATTGGTCATATAGTTTTTGCCAACGTTTTTTTACTTCTTCTCCTGTCTTTTGTTCTTCACCAGTATTTGGTGGATGGTTTCATATACTTCATATAAAATTCGCCAATCCACATGACATTTGGTACAGTTGTAGCTCCACATGTCTTCTATGGAATATAAGGTGTATTTTGCCCTTCGTGCTAGCACCCCATGAAATGGGGTAGGCTCAAAGACATTTTAGGCAATCTGTTTTGCCTAAAATTATTAACTTTTTGTGGCAAGTTGGCCTCAAGGAGGTGCATTCATTTGTGAAGTAGCACCACCTCAAAACAAAAAACTAGCATTTCACTAGCCAATATCTTGGGATGTAAAGGCTCAAACTTCACGAAATGTCACATCCTGCATCAGTTAGACACTCTTTAGACACCCACCAAATGTTGTGAAAATTCATCCATAGGGGGCGCTTCAGTTGACGTTTCATTATCTCAGGAACTGCTTAAGCTACAATTTTGAAATTTGAATTGTTTATTTCACTTCATTCTTGCTCTTTCTTTCACTTTATTTGGTGATCACTTTATGCACTGCTATGTCCAGTTTAGTTACCTTCAAAAATATTGTAAAACTTGAACCTTCATTATGCCTGCCCTACCAAAACGGTAGTATGATCCCACAATGCTGCATGACATAATGTCATGTTTGTGTATGTCAGAAAAATACCAACAATACCACTTCTCAGTACAGATTTATTTTACTGCCTTGTGTTATACTCTTTTGTAGTATTGTAGTTCTTGTTCTTGTAGGTCTTGTAAAGGGGAACAAACTGCAGTGAGTCAGTAAAACAAAAACAAACATTGTTGAGTTTGTTTAGACTTGGCAGGAAGTATGGGTTATCTAAAGCTCATTGACGTACTCCATCTCTGAGTTCCTGTTACACAAAGAAATGCATCAGCATATAGAATCAAGTTACACTCTCAAACCATTTCCCAGACACTTGAAACACATGATAGCATCCATCAGTTGATTGAGCCAGAGCAGTGGATCAGTTAAATGATATGAAAGTGTGTGCTTTGGGCAAAATATAGATTTTTTTCCCCACGAGATTTAATAATTTGGTGGCACAAAGCAACATTTTTTAGTTTAAGATTCTCTGTCCTTTGATTTATTACTCTCAGTAGGCAAGTCTAATCTTTTCGTATTGATTTGAGCCCTTAATGGTCTGGTAATGCTTATGTGTGCAATTTATAGGCATGATTGTGAGTTTGAGGATGACTGTGATAGTCTGGCATGGGAAGAAACAGAAGAAACCTTACTGCTCTGGGGAGATTGCCCAGGATGCACCTTGGCTATGGACACTAATGGGGAGGTACACAGCTTTTAATACTGAGTGTATGGTATAGATCTGGTCATGCACATACAGTATATCGATATGATGTGCTATATTATTAGGATAAATCTATAAGGCATGATGTTCCATCAATATTGAGCCAAATGTAAAAGGCACAAAATATCAAGTGCCTAAATATAGCCAGGCCTTAAACTGGTTAAGTTTTAGCCTAAAAGTGGTTTTATAATAGCTTATTAGGTCAGCTAATTCCAGAATACAGTTCTGCTCTGCTTTTCTGTACACAGCAGGATGAGTCCATAGAGAAGGTGATAAAGGACACAGAGTCTATGTTCAAGTCTCGTGAGAAGGAATACCAAGAGACCATAGATCAGATTGAGGTGAGTGTTTTCAGTGTGTGTTATGTTCTGATTTCATATGGAGAAAGTGGAAACACCACCATTACACATCTCATCACACCAGTTGTGAGACTGGCACAAGACAATACATTCTTGTCCTCATTTACATCTGGCAAAAACAGTGAAAGGTGAACATGCTCTTGAAACATCAAACACTCAAAATCTACCAACTTAGATTTTAGCACATTTTGATGACATTTGGTGATTTTATTCCGCAATTCCTTGCAAAAATGCTCCAGATCTGTCAGATTGTCAGGGGATCTCCTATGCACAGCCCTCTTGAGTCATTCCGTAGGTTTTTGATTTAGACCCGGACTCTGACTGGGCTATTTCAAAAACCTTGACCTTTCTACTGTACTTCTGATGCTGTTCCTTTGACTTGGATTTGTGCTTTGTGTCATTATTGTGCTGGAAGCTTAAGAGAGGCCTACAGGTTTTGTGCCAGAATAAATTGGTATCACTGATTCGCTCTGTCATGACTAGGGCCCCAGTCAGCGATGAAGAGAACCAGCTCTGTTGTATGATGCTGCCACCACCATGCTTCGTGGTTCTTTGGCGCATAAAACTTGTTTCTGCACCAATCAACTGTTGCAGAATTATCCCCCAAAAGTAGTCCCTTGGTCTCATTTCTCCAGACCGTTTGGGGTGATTTGATCAGGTTTGGTTTCTTGTCAGAAAGGGCTTCTATCTCGCACACACACCCCATAGTTCAGGCATGTGAAGAATATGAGACATAAGAGAGACCTCTCCTTTTTGCCTTTGCTGTCGTGTATCATTTTTTTGTCTCATCAGCACAAATCTACATGGACCTATTCTAGTCTTCAACATTCCCAAGGTGTTTTTCCTAAACGTATCCTTTTACCATCTATCCACAGCTAGAGTTAGCTACAGCAAAATCAGATATGAACAGGCACCTGCATGAGTACATGGAGATGTGCAGTATGAAGAGGGGCCTGGATGTGCAGATGGAGACATGTAGAAGGCTCATCACACAGAGTGGAGACAGGTACATGATACTAAGTTCTAACAGCTAGTATTTCTACAGCACTGTACTGTGTTTTCTGCTTACAGTGTCTCAAGGGAAATTTGGTAGGTGAAATGTGTAACTGTTTCAGGTTTCTTTTCCCTTTTCCAGAAAATCTCCCCTTCCCATTTCTGTGACGGTGGAAGATGCAGAGGAAGGAGAGAAGGAGAGAAAGAAGGCAAGTCTCCACTCAGACTCTGCCAGCACTGAGTCATGTTGTGACAATCTAAACAACACGTCTGTTGCTCACCTACCTTGGAGGAAGTCCTAACAGACTTTTTGACGCCTTACACCTATTCTGGGGCAACACCTTAAACGACTTACCTACTATAGTTTCACAAAAGGCACTAATGCCCTCCAGTGACACAGCTTATTACTACATGTTTACTCATAATTTACTTGAACACTTTAAAGCTATAGGATGTAGCTTCCCTTCTAATAAAATGCTACTTGCAGAAGAATATATCGTAAAACAGGTTATGTTGTGTCACGCAACACCAAGATCATCATCTGGATAGAAGAACCATTGACACTTGAAAGCCAGAGAATAAGAAATTGCTCAAATTGGGATATAAAAAAGTATGAATATTTGGGTTTTTCATTTTTTTTTTTTTACAAAGCTTGCCAGTAAGATTCAGACTAGGTGTATGCATTCAGACTAGGATCACACATAAGGTTTTTACTTTTATTTGGAGCAGTTGCTGAAGCTTGTGCTGAGGGTTGCCAGGTTGCAGCGAAATCTCCATTCCAACAAAGACTTAGGCATAGGAAAAGGTGGACACTTTTTCTCAGTCTTTTTGTAGGAACAAGTTAACATCGGTGTGCATTTCTGATTTGCTGTCTATATCTGCATTACATGGACATTCATGATGACTCCTGGCAACCCTGCTCGTGGAACAAAGACCAGGTTTGTTAACTCTATACTTGAGAACTTAAGATTCGGTTTTAGCCCAACCTAAACACTGCCATACTGAGCTCCAAAATGAAACTGTACAAGCAAAAGAAATGCGCCTTCATTTACGAAGCTGCTGCTCATTTATACTCAAGCTCAGGCAGACTGTGTGCTGTGCACAGAGCAGAATCTCTGCTGAGTAGCCTGATCATTTATCTAATTTTAACAATATTGTACATTCGAAATATTGTACACGTTATTGTGTCTTTCCTAAATGATCATTCTCCATTGCTCTTTATCGAAAATGGTTATAATAATTGAACACCACTTAAAGGTTCCCATTTTGACTATCAGAAACAGTGTAAGTGCTTTATAACAGGTTCTGTTATACAGACCACACCAACTTCCAGCTAATACAGGTAATGGCTTTGCTTAAAACACCAATATTGGAAATGAGTAAACTTCGAGACCCAGCTAAGACACAAGGTTGTGGTGTTGAAAATAACATGCGTAAGATCAGTTAAGCTGCTTCTCATAAACCTGCCTGTACAGGAATCCATTGATAGTAAAATAGCAATAATAAACATTGCCTTGCATAAGTATTCACCCCCATGAGCAGTTCCATTTTATTTTTAAAGACATGTCCAAAATATTTGCACAATATATTTACTGTGACACAAAAGTTCATTTTAAAAAGCAGATGTAACAAATTGTCCTGTTGGCAGGTCAACCTCTGTCACGGTCTCAAATCTGGAACAGATTTTCTCCTAGGATTGCTTTGTACCTTTCTTCATCCATCTAACCCTCTACCCTGACCAGTTTTAGAGCCCCTGCTGATGAAAGGCATCCCCACAACATCATCCTGCCACCACCATGTTTCACTGTGTCCTCAGGGCTTGTTGCACTGTTCCATTAAGCCCAGTTTTGTAGACGTTGCCTGTCTGACTAATGCCCTCTTTACCCGCTCACTGACATTTGGTGGATAGACTCCTATAGGCATAGTCATGACTCTACCATGTCCTTTTCATTGCTTAAATAATGGATATAATGGTGTTCTGTGGGATGTTCAAAATTTGGAATATCCTTTCTTTATAACCAAACCCTTTTCTTGACTGTTTCTAGCACTTGTTTTGACAGACCTTTGTCTTCATAATGGTGTTTGTTTATGCATGTTCTCAAACAAACTCCGTAGCTTTTCAGGTGTGTTTACATTGAGATCATATGACACTTTAATTGCACATTGGTGGACTTGATTTACCCTTTTCGTACTTGTATGAACCAGAGCTAATTCAGGGTTTTCAGAACAATGGGGGTTCTGGATGCTTTTGCAAACTATATTTTCATCCACCTTGAATTTATTGGGGTTTTTTTTGTTTAGCTTCAAGATGTACACCCATGAGCCAAAACATTATCACCGCCTGTCTAATATGCTGTTTTTCTTCTTCTGTGTGCCACCAAAACAACTGCTGAGGCATGAACTCTACAAGTTCAGAGACCTCTGAAGGTGGTGTGTGGTATGTGGCACCAAGATGTTAGTTTCAGATCCTTTACGTGCCATAAGTTGCAAGGTGAAGCCACTGTGGATCGGATTTGTTTTTCTAGCACAACCCAGAGTTGCTTGTTTGGGTTGAGATTTGTGGAATTGCAAAGCCAAGACAACACCTTGAATTCTTTGACATATTCCTCAAACCATTCCCGAAGAATGTGTGCCATGCATCAGGGTGCATTATTCTCCTGAAAGAGACCACTGCCATCAGGTAATACCACCACCATGAAGGGATGTATACATGGCCTGCAACAATGCTGAGGTAGGTGGGATGTGTCAAATTGACATCCACATGAATGGCTGGACCCAGTTTTTCTCAAAAGAACATTGTTCAGAGCAACACTTTCCCTCCTCCAGCTTGTCTTTTTCCCACAGTGTTTCCTGTTGCCATCTCTTCCCTAGGTAAAATGCATACCATGTGATGTAAAAGAAAACGGGACTCTTTAGACCAGGCTAATTTCTTGTATTATGTGAAGGTCCAGTTCTCACACTCACATGCCAGTTGTAGGCCAGCTGTTTTTAATGGTGGACAGGGTTAGCATGGGCATGCTTAGCAGTCTGTGGTCTATGCAGCTTCATAAACAGCAGGAACAATGCGCTGTGTCGTGTGACACATTCCTCCCATAACCATAATTAAAATTTTGTGTGACTTGTGCCACAGTAGCCCTTCCATCAGTTCAGACCTTACAGGTATAGATTGTTGTCCTTGCTCATCGATGAACCTTGTTTGGATGAACCCAACACCAGCCCTCCCTGGTTGGTAGATCTGAACTGGCCATGACTAATTTAGGGAGAAAACTGGGAGAAAATGCATGCAGCTAGAAGCAATGGTGAATCTATGCTTAATATACTATTATATAATAATATCAATAACAGCTCAATTCTCCCGCTTTCCAAGACTCGAAACCACGATCAGTGAGACAATGATCTATTTTTTATGCACACAATGTAGTGTTACATACACAGTTTAGACTAATTTAGTATAAAGGTGATGACTGGATAAAAATTTTTTTTAAATAAAATCATAGGATATTATTTGCACAAGATTTACCTACTTTATTCATGCTTATTTCTATTTTGATAATTTCAGTTTCATACAAAGGAGGACACAGTGGCTCAGTGGGTAGCGCTGTCGCCTCACAGCAAGAAGGTCCCGGGTTCAATCCCCGGGTGGAGTTGTCTGGGTCCTTTCTGTGTGGAGTCTATATGTCCTCCCTGTGTCTGCGTGGGTTTACTCCGGGTACTCCGGTTTCCTCCCACAGTCCAAAGACATGCATATTAGGTTAATTGGTGTCTCTAAAGTGCCCCTAGTGTGTGAGTGTGTGTACGAGTGTGTGTGTGTGTGTGCCCTACGATGGATTGGCACCCTGTCTAGGGTTGATCCTGCCTTGCACCCTATACCGCTGGCTAGGCACCGTCTCTCCCATGACCCTGGGGACATGAATAAGCGGTTAAGATAATGAATGAATGAATGACTTTCATGCAAACGTGTCCATGTTTTGATTTTTTTTTTTTTTTTTTCTAATCTAAAGAAAATGCTGAATTTAATTTGGCTAGGGCTTTAGAATTAGTTTTATTCATGTTACAGAGAAGCTGAGTTTGTATTTTAGTAGGTTATGGAACTGTAGTAAGTTCTCCAGGACGTTAATTTCCTTAGAAATCTGTATAATTGTATATTATCCCTAAAAAAAATTATTCATTCAAGTTTTAAATGCAAGGCAAATTATGCTTTGATATTTTTTACTGGTTGTTTTACAGTTTGCTTAACTTCTATAGTATGTTTGTTGTGCTATAGCAGATATAGATTTTAGTATAACTATTGTAAATACACTGAAGTACCGGAAAAACTGGTAATACTGATAATACGTGGTAGGTCCCACACGGGATCTTGGAGGGAATGTTGTACCGTCCTCACGCTGATCTTTGTTGAGGCCCCAGCATTAAATTATGATGTTTCGTGAGGCAGTGTTACACGCCTATCACGTGAAACGATTCTAGCCAGCCGACACTGGTCACGTTCACACAGAGTCTTTTTACAGCCACACTGCTGTCGTAAGTTCGAGGTTTTGCCAGAATTCTTGTAGTCACGTTACACCCTCTATATAAACAGCTCTAGAAGCTTCCATAGATGTCTGTTGCTTTATATACACACTGACGGACACAACCAATGACGTGTACGGGTGACGTTGCTATGGATTTTGTATAGGCTTACATCAGTTTTTCTGGCACTTCAGTGTGTTTTATAATGGCATGCTAAAACAGACATAAACCCCGAGGTAAAAGTGTGTACCTATCCTGAACAAGAGCCTTAATAGACGACATCTTGTAGCAGTAAGATATGATGACTTTTATGAGGAATATGAGGAATTTTACTGTAATCTTGAAAACAGTTCTAACAGATAAACAAAGTCATTTCATTTAATTGTATGGTAGCGTTCTTGATGCCGGTTTACTATCTGTATGGAGTTTCATGTGTTCTCCACAGGTCTGTGATACACACTCTTGAGGACAGAGAACTCACTGGTTCCTGGTTCTCTTAATCTCTACTGCCATCATTTTTTTTCCCACAAACTGAATCACATTGTTGTATCTGCACTCCTAATTCTGATGCTATGGTTGTATAGTGATTACTTTTACGCATCAGCTCCAGTCACTACCGCTGCTTCTGGTTTCTTTCCTTCTATACAACTGCACAGACTCAGTAATCATCTGTACTTCATGCACATGTTGTCCTGTTTTCATGTCTTACACTTTGTTTAGTGTACTATGTACTATTTATTGTTGATTGCTGAACTGTACCAAACCCAGTCACACCAACACTGTAGAAATAATAAAAGAATATTGAACATAAAGTGAGTGTGTGAATGTGTCGGTGCAACGTGCTCTGCCTCCTGCTTCACATCCAGTGTTAATCCACCAGTTGGTCCACTACCATCTTAAACAGGACGCAGGCATTACAGAAGATGAAGGAATAATTAGTAGATAATAAAGATGGTCTGGTTGGAGTCTGCATGTCCTTCCAGTGTCCGCGTGGGTTTACTCCGGGTACTCCGGTTTCATCGAGTGCCTAGTCTGCGGCATAGGGTGCAAGGCAGGATCAACCCTAGACAGAGTGCCAAGCTATCATAGGGCACACACACACTCACACTAAGGACTTTATAGAGACAACAATTAACTTAACATGCATGTCTTTGGACTGTGGGAGGAAACCGGAGTACCTGGAGGAAACCCACGCAGACACGTGGACATGCAGACTCCATACAGAAAGGACTGAACCCGGGACCTTCTTGCTGTGAGGCAACAGCGCTACCCACTGCGCCACACATATTAATTATTTATATACATTCGACACAAGTGCGGCTCGTACTGCTGAATACAGGCTGCTTTCAGTGAGAATTCAAATATCTTACAATTAATCATGTGAGGTTTCAGTATTATTTCAAAACAATATCATGCCTGTGTCATTTTCTGTTTATCCCTACAATGAAACATGAAACTCGCATTGTTTGTTGGCTCTTCTTCAATCAATTCCATAAATTCAGTGATCGTCTGACGTGTGGTCTTATCAGAATGCTGAGGGGAAACTTGACTGGTGTTATTTTAATGTCAGCAAACTGCTCCAGAGCCAGAAGTTCGACAAGCCACTCTGCATCACCATCCATAAATCAAAATCAAGGGGCAGCCCCCTCGGTGAGCTGTAGTGATTGGACGCATTGGCGGTGCTCCTGTGGTGTCTGGCCGTCGTGCTACAGAACCGCCAACTTCATGCAGTGGTGACATCTGCTGGGCGGTAAGCTTCGCCCGGGAGTCTTTGCTGTGCCCATTCGTCTTCCAGCCAACCTAATGCAGCTGCCACCATCTCAAAGTCCTCCATGAAGCTCGCCAGCTCATTGGTCAACTTGACAAGTATTGGGATGCTTGAATGTTGGTGGCCCACAGAAGCTGAAGAAGCGTTTGCTGGTTTTCAGCTTGCTCCCACCTGGTGGCTTCAGTGTGCAACTGCTGGTCATGGCAAAGGTTGAGCAGCACATTGTGCTGCACCTTGGTGAAGATTGGTGAGGGACTGGACGAGTTCAGCGAGTGGGGTGGTTGACATGATGGGTCTTTCACAGTCCCGGGGTTTTGGTACCACTGTAGCAACCTGGTGTGAGTGAGGATAGGAAGATACTGGAAATCGGCTTCAGGAATTCAGAAGGGCTTCTTATTCCTCAAACTTAAACTGTCTCTTTTATTGGCATTATTCCTTCAATAGAAGAACACACACACACACACACACACACACACACACACACACACACACACACACACACACACTGCCCTGTTCTGTTCTGTCAGCATGTTCTTTCTCTCTGGCTACCTCTCTCTCCTGAAACACACCCTAGATAAACTTAAGGTAATGAGCCACAGATGAGACCCTTCTTTCATTACCCACTAGTTCCACCTCCTTCTCTTCGTTCATAACAGCAGCGCTAATGGGACTATATGCAATAACATTCCAGCAGTGGTATATGGTATAATTATTGTTATATATGATAGAATATACACTGATCAGCCATAACATTAAAGCCACTTGCAGGTGAAGTGAATAACATTGATTATCTCACTACAATGACATAAATAAAATAAACAGTTTTTATTAAACAAAAAATTCATGTCAGATTTTCAGCCTTTCAGCCAGTCTCTCACTCTCCCGCACTCCCATTTAGTCCCTTGCTCACTGCACACACACACTCACACACACTCACACATACACACACATACACACACGCACAGAGACAAAATGGCAATTATGACACAGCAATAAGGAGCAGGTGCAGGTGCCACCTTTTCTGCCACTCCCGGCTCCATCTCCCATTGCCAGATGTGCACCTGATACCGCACCCGCTGCCACAAACTACTACTGTAAACTATGTGTGTGGGTGTTTGCATTTATTTAATAACATTTAAGATATGTGCTATACATTTTATATTTTAGAAGTACGGGGTTGGACAATGAAACTGAAACACCTGTCATTTTAGTGTGGGAGGTTGCATGGCTAAATTGGACCAGCCTGGTGGCCAATCTTCATTAATTGTACATTGCACCAGTAAGAGCAGAGTG
>JAOVVH010000015.1:11395099-11409972 GCA_028566435.1 Scorpiodoras heckelii
TGAGTGTACATTAATGAGAAATAAAATGAACTTTTTTGATTGTAGCAAATGGCTGCAATGAAACAAAGAGTAAAAAAAAATTAAAGGGGACTGAATACTTTCCATACCCACTGTATTTCTATGTTTTCGGCTTGCTTGAAAACCCCTTGCTATTCTATTAATGTCCTGATTGATTTCTACATAGAACCCTGTGCCTCTGATCGATTTTCTGCAACACCATCATGACTTTCACCAGATCCTTGCAGCGAGTCCTGTAGTATCACAATTCAGTTTTTTTTCAGCAAGAATCTATTAATAATGTTCAAATCATCTTTGCTGTGTAATTGGAAAGAGAAACGGGCCCGCAGTCTAGCTACTGTGTACATTCACAGGAACAGCTTGTGATTCTGTGTCCCTAACGGTTTCTTCTGCTTAGATCTGTTTTGATTTAATGTCTGAGACATTTTTCAGTTGAAGCACTTCAGAGGTGCTGTGTTTCTGCAGTAAAGTTAGAAAAACTTACTGCAGTAAAGTTAGAAAAACCATAAACATGGGCATGAAATTTCCCCAGGACCACACAACCTTCTAAGGTATTCCTTCACTACCTGGGCATATCTACATTTAGATATTCAGTCATGGTTCTGGATGCTACAGTTTTCCAACAGTCATCTTCTTTCCTCTTTCTTTTGTCAACCCTACAGGTATCTAGACATGTTGTCTGTGGTTTTGAACTTTTCCTCACTGTCTGTGTAAATGTACTTGTTTTCTGCAGGAGCTCAGATAGATGGAAAGTTTTTGTTGCTAGATTGGGAATCATTGGAATCTCTTAATCCCATACATGGAAAGTTTGTCTCCAAGGAATATATTGCCTTGGATAGCAACTTGGTGCTGGCTTTTATTGAGTTTGACTCTGTAGACTCTGTATGTTTTGGAGATCTGGTAGTGTTTTTGGTTTTAGGTAATTATTGAGATGCTTAGGATCCATATACACTCATAAATCCACAGATGACCCAGTCCTCTGGTTCTTCAGGTTTACTCCAAGAGCAGTCTCCTTGAAGTTTCTTCTTGAAGCTCTTCTTGCATTTGTAACACTAATTACTCAAGGCCAGGTTTCCCAGAGTTCCTCAAATGTTGATCTTTGGTGACTCAGGAGACTTTATTCTTCTTCATGTTTCATTTAGGGATCAATTTTGTCAGAGATGTTTCTCCTAAAATTCCTTAGGAGAAACATACTTAGGCAAAAATGAAAGAAGCTTCTTCTGTGTTTAAAGGAGTCAATCTGACTGACAAATCTTAGCGCTATATGAGACTTTAATAAGATCTCTACTAAATCTCAGGAGGAGATACATAAGATCTTTTTCTCAGGAGTAACAATTGAGCAGCATGAGACTTGATCTCGATCTTATATTTGATTTTTCTTTCCCCTGGGATGAGGTGTCAGCAACAGTGTTTGTAGCTGAACATTACATTTTTCCGTTTTGCAGCTTTGGCCTGTGGACACTGTGCTGTGGCCTGACCATCACCTGAACATCTTACTCCTTTGCTGTTATAATAAGCTCCACTCTTCTGGAAAGGCTTTCCACTAGATGTTGGAGCGTGGCTATGGGGATCTGAGTTCCTTCAGCGACAAGAGCATTAGTGAGATCAGGTCCTGAGGTTGGGATGATGAGGAGAATCCAGTTCTAGCTCATCCCAAAGGTGTTCAGTGGGGTTGAGATCAGGGCTCTGTGCAGGACACTTGAGTTCTTCCATTCCAACCTTAACACACCATGTCTTCCTGGAGCTTGCTTTGTGCACAGGGGCATTGTCATGCTGGAACAGGTTTGGGCCTTTTTGCTCCAATGAAGGAAAATCTTAATGCTACTGTATACTAAGATATTCTGTACAACTGTACGCTTCAAATTTTTGTGACAACAGTTTGGGGAAGGCATGTGGTCATTTAACATACTTGTTATATGGTTCAATAAACCAGAACAACTGATGGAAATCAAAATCATAAACAAAGGACAGAAGCTAGGAATTGCAAACAGAGAAAACAACAGGCAGAAATGCACATCGGGAATGGCAAAACATTTCAAAGATTATAAGCAGTGAGCTGGGATATATATACACAAATCTAAATGAAAATTTAACACTTAACAGGTGCAGTCAATAATCAGCTGTCTGGGAGTGATATAATGTCTGTACTTGATGGGGTGTGGAGCCGTTCTCTCTCTTGGATCATCAGTAGATTAAAATTTGTCAGTCGAACGTCTGTTGAAAAGTACAGCAAGGATGAGGGTTAAATATTTATTGCATAAAAATAAAAAATAGTACCACAATACAAGCCCAAGCTCTGACATAAAGTGAGAGTGATTAGTGAGGTATGTGACTTGGTCATGAGATGTGCTGGGGCTGATGGGTAGTGTAGTTCTGCTCCATTCGGCGCTACTATGATACATTGGTTCGTACACTGGAATAAAGCTGTTATAATCCACTAAAGCATTCAATAACACTAATAAGCACAAAATGATCCAATCTTCGGGTTTTGCTCATCCAGGAGATATGTTTTGGGGTCATGTACCTGGGCTGATTTCTGATTGGACACTCTGATCACAAAAGCCAGCCAACAGAAACTGTCCCCACCATCAGCAAGTCTACCATGACACTAGAAGATGCCTCATTTTGTAAGTGTTTAGCAATTATTTCGTCCAACAAAATTGACACATTCAAGCTAATTTACCATACCTAATTATAAGTAAATATAAATCCATCACAAGACCAAGTACTGTCTATTATTTAACTGTATAATTAGCTTTCCTACTTTTCTATTAAACAGCATCTTCCAAATATGGCATACAAACTGTTTCAGTAATTCCATTTAAGGTTGTCTTGGCAATGTAGTATTAACCTTAGGTAAAGCATGTAAGGAGAAAAGAAAGTGAGCAATTAACATGACTGAAAGTATACTCTATATTCCCAAGGACCTCACCTGTGACCTTGCAGGGACACCACAGGTTAAGGGTCTCAGGGACACAGAGACATACTCAAAGGTGCAGTACTAGAAGTTGGTTAAATATTTCTCTCTGTATTCCCTTGAAACAAGGTACAGGATCCCGGATCTTATGTGAATATTAAAAAGGAAAACAGAAAGTATATTATGGTATAAAATGATATGAATAAATTATAGGTTACATTCAGATAAAAAAGTTAGTAACATTCATTCATTCCTTCATTATCTTCCACTTTATCCGGCTAGTCGGGGTCACGGGGAGGCTGGAGCCCATCCCAGCGTCATCGGGCGAAGGCGGGGTACACCATGGACAGGTTGCCAGTCCACTGCATGGCCAACACACACTCACACCTACGAACAATTTAGAGTGACCGATCAACCTAACATGCATGACTGTGGGAGGAAACCAGATTACACGGAGAAAACCCACTTAAGCACAGGGAGAACATGCAAACTCCACAGAGAACGGCCCGGACTGGGAATCGAAGCCGGATTGTCTTGCTGTGAGGCGACAGTGCTAACCACTACACCACCGTGCCGCCCCAAGTTAGTAACATGTATCAGCAAATCAGCAAATGCTGCTTTCTTGCTCTGGCAGCTCCAAGCTGTTTGTTGATCCTGCAATTGTAATGAATTTTAACAACATGCTGTTATATGAATCAGCAGCACGAACTGGACAATCAGGTGCTCTTTGTCACCTACCTTCCCAGGTTTAGGGTGTGTATGTCTCTCCCCAGTAAAAGTTTATTGTTCTGAACCAGTTGAATCATGTGTCTGATGGCTTTCCGGCAGTGTCCTGTACCGCCGACATCACATTGGTGTCAGAAGTGGGATGCAGAGATGAAGCTTCAGGATGAAGAGCGAAGCATCTGGACCCTTACCGATGAACAGCAAAGACAAGAAGTGAAGCGGCAAGCTGGAGTTTGTCCCGAAGGTTTCAGCACAGAGAGGTCAGGTCCCTGGACTGGTAGACTCGCACTGACAGTGAAGAGAGGACAGCGGCAGAAAGGAGTGACGGCAACAACACAGAGCAGGCAGCGGAAGTGTGGACCCGTGCCAACAGTGCATAGCTGGCAGCGGAAAGGTGGACCTGTACGGACAGTGCAGAGCAAGTAGCGGACAGCACCAATCCAATATGATGTCAAGGGAGCTTGGGAGCCGTACCTTTACCAGATGCAAGTGGTCACCGGCTACCATCACTGGACAGCAGTAGAAACTGTGACGCAGCTATGCTTAGCACTTGAGGAGAAGGTGCTACAGGCTCTTCTAGATCATCTAGATCCCGTGTCGCTGATGTCCCAATTTCATGATCGTGCAACTTGGATCTGCACAACAAAGTGTTTTATACACTTTGTTCCTCCGCTTGCAATAACATTGGGAAGCAAAAAAAACACAAAATATAACAGTTGTTCACTGTCCCACTTCCTCATATCATGTTCTTAGGTGAATGGTTTCTGGCAGATGACTACAAAAAAAAACAGGTTAGTAAAGAAGGAGTGAAAGTATGCAAGTTGTCTCTTCTTTTGGTTTTTGGCTGTTTTTAACTTGTTCTATTGTATTAGTGCCCTTTGCATAACAGCTTAAGAAAATCTTTTAGGTAATTAGTGAAGGGAAGAGTACATATGAATTGGCTGAGAGGAGGGTGTGGTTATTGGTGGGAGATTCTGGTAGCTCTCGAATTAGTTTATGTTTACGTAACCTGACAAAGCAGGTGTACAGGTGTTCTTATTAAAGTGGCCGGTGAGTGTATATAATATGTGCTGGGCTACAAGTATTTCCTTAAAAAGGTTTGCCTTTTCTGAATAGATTAAATTGATTAAGTAATTTCTAGCAGTTCAGAGTTCATTTAATATACATTAAATAGTGCACAATTATGCAATTTAATAATGAACAATTCTCATTTGAACAATTCACAATTACTCTATTTAGCCATTTTGTTTAATAAAATGATGAATTCCTATGTATAGAAAATAAGGAAAATAAATGTGAACCAAAATCATTTAACAAATGCTCCGCTAAGTAGGCACTTTGTCACTGATTTTCACTGGGACGTGGAAATGAATCGTAATGAGCTAGGGTAATGCGCCTCCTAGAGGCCAACTTGTCATTAAAAGTTCATCATTTTAGGCAAAACAATTTTTGTGCTATTTCAAGTCAAATACTGCATTGAGCCTGGGCAGGAGTCTCAGGTCATTCTCTTTCTCCATCCTTCTCTGATCTCCTTCTTATCTCCTCTGCAATTGCTAGGGAAACAAGGAAGACAGATTAGATTATTCATAGCAGGTGTGCGTTCTTACCCGTTCTTTGCTCTCATCCCCGACTCCGATTCCAGATCGCACTTCATCACACCTATGCTGCCACAGACGTGTAAGGATATACCCATATGATATCATTGACAAACATTGGTGGAAAAAGAAAGAAATGAAGAAGAAGACTAAAATGAATGACTAAAACTATATGGTGTTGCTGAGACCATTATAAAAATAGGTTAACACAGCTGCCCCAAGAAATTTATGAAAAGCATAATTTAGAATGAAAATTTATTTGGTAGTCTGTGATCTGGTAGTCTGTAACTCATGCTGCATTCAAGGAAGTTGAAGTTACAAGTTGTAATTCCCCACCTACAATCAGTAAAAGCCACCGAACACACCCTCAGCATGAAATTTAAACATTTCAATATGGGCTAGTCTTCTCTACCAGTTCCTTCCCTGTTTACTGATTGACCTCAAATCAACATGGCCGCTCACACTGTGAACAGACTAAAGTTCTCTCTACTTTTAAATCAATTTTTTTTTTAGCAGTATTGGCTTTAGATCAGCTAAATACAGCATTTTAAACACAGCACTTGGTTAAATCTATAACACTGACCATACTAATCACTGTTTTGATAAGATAATCATCAACATTAGAGTTATCGCTATGTTATCTGGCTAGCTTGTTGCTTGTTTCTATCCACAATCCACATGAGGTTAAGGTCAGTCGGGGTGGTGACACCGCAGGGAAAGATAGAAGGTTGTACAGTTAACTCCAGGCTGATCGTGATGCAAAACCATACAACCAGCTACCTCAACCCGTAGTGCACAAAAACCAGTCCCACACACCTGTGGTAATCCGGTAGGAATTACAGACATGAGTGTTTATACAAAATACACCTATATCATCATCAAATCCGAATCTCTAACAATTACACAATCTCTCGCAATCTATGACAATTTTCAAGGCCATTCCATGAGGCAGTAATTAGCTGAGAAATCAAGCTAAAAGGAGTTTGATTAGAAACATAATCATATCATATCATCTTCACAAGTATGACCTCCAGCCATATTGTTGATATTGTGGCATCCGCCACTGGATCTAAGGAGTGGACGGGTACTCCGGAGATTAGAGTTGTGTCTTAGCTCCCAGCATGTCTTCGGAGAGTATTCTGTTCTCTGTTACCTACCATGGGTGAGAAATGTGTGTGGGTTACCACCTCACATCACCCCAATGTGTGCATGTATGTGTGTTGTCAAAATGGTTTCAGAAGTGGGATAATGCAGAGGCCCCCCGTGTCGTCACACTATATACTACACAGTACCTGGTGGAGCACCTGACTTATGTCATTACTGCTCTGGCTCATGTAAAGGTGATCATTTTGCCTTATCTCCTAAATTCCTTTATTCATAATCTAAGCCACTTATCTAATTACTGGTTCACGGGAGGTGCTGGTGCTCCCAATGCTCATTGGGCGAAAGACAGTAAAACACCCTGGACAGGTTTATGAAATGCATATGAGTCATAATAAATGCTTGCTGTATGTGAGTATAGAACAGACCATTTGAATAGGAGAGGTCAGTAGTACAAATTTGAGTAGTTGTTTTTTTTTGGTCATCTACTGCAATTAAAAAGTTATTTATTGCACTGTATATATGATGAAGAGGAGTACTGGAATATCTAGTAATATAAATAGAGCAGGAGGATCTTAAGAATTTCAAAGAACTGTGAGTTGGTCTTACTTTAGAAAGCAAAAACTTAGTCTTATACCTGTGTCCTGTAATGCAATATCACATGATATGCCACCGATAGCTCGGTGAGACCTTCGATTTTAGACATACTGTAAAGATTACAGGTGAAATGCAGTCTCTGGTTCTAGAGAGTACACAGGTCTGTGATTTTATTGTCACACATTTGTCCTGCCATTTCAACATAATAGAGTAGGATATTTGCTGACCTATGTTGCATACTATGGGAATTTACCCTTTACACATCAATACACAGACATTTGTCCAAGAAATCAATTCCGGAAATAAGCAAATAAACATTCCCAACAAGTCGTCTATGCATGCAGTGCTGTGAAAAAGTATCTGCCCCTTCCCAGTTTCTTCTGTTTTTGCTAATTTGTCACATCTAAATGTTACAGATCACCAAACTAATTTTAATATAAGATAAAGACAACATAAGTGTAAACAAAAAATTAGCTTTTAAATGACCTTTCCATTTATTGAAGATAAAGATTTATTAAGAACCTATATCACCCATGTTAAAAAGTAGTTCACTCCGGAAACTTGGTTATGACACAAGTGGACATAACAACTGCAATCAAGTGTCATCTTAGACACTTATTCCTGTCCCCAGGGTCACAGGAGAGCCGGTGCCTACACACACACTCACACAATAGGGGCACTTTAGAGACACCAATTAACCTAATATGCATGTCGTTGCACTGTGGGAGGAAACCGGAGTGCCCAGAGTAAACCCACAAAGAAAAAAAAAAGAAAGGACCCAGACCACTCCACCCAGGGATCAAACCAAATTCTTGCTGTGAGGCGAAAGCGATACCCACTGCGCCACCATGTCACCCCTCTTTTACATCACTGTGGTGGATTTTTGGCCCAGTCTTCTTTGCAGAAAGTTCCATAACCACCATTCATTTTCATACATTCCTTCAACTTGCAACCTGACTGGGTGGTAGGCAAAATAATTACTTTATGCTTTCCTGATTGTTTTTTCCAACTTCAGAAGCGTTCCACTGCAGCCACTTCACAAAGGATTATATATAAAACAATTGCTGGCACTTGAGAAAAAATGGCAAGGTAAAAGCACCCTGAGAGCAAAAGCAATGCTAAAATCAAAAGCAGCATTTTTAAGCAGTTACACTTCTGTTTAAGATAAGACAAGCTGTTCACACTCACCAAAAATAGCAACTCTGGTAGTAGAAATAACCATGACAACATGTGAAATTTCACACTCCACTTTTTTACACAATCAGAACACTGTAAAAAAAATACTCAGTTGCAGTCACACCCTGTGAAAGTAATATATCACCTAGACATTTATCACAAATAGAAATTCCTTAGGTTTGCAATTCCAAGAGAAACCATACCAGTTATCATGTGTCCTGATTGTGTATATGTAATATTAATATGTAATATGTAAATTACACATGACCAACAAAGCCAGGCATTTTGACAAACGATCATAATAAGATACAAAAGACACATGCATAGGTTGAGAATTACATTTGAACATTCATCAAGGCCCAAAAAGTTTTAGGACCAGCATGGGAACTGTCATTTGTATCTTTGTGACATCACCATCAGGAAACGATGGCCTGTCTATTAAACAGTTTTGTCCCATCACTTCTTGCAGAGCTGAATAGCTCTCAGGCCAAGTGGATTCTGTCCACCATGCCTGCTGATGCATATAAACCAAGGGAGCAATGAGTTGCTCCATATCCTGGCCCATGTGTCCAAGCCCAGGAGTGAGGTGTCAGTGAGAACCCTTACTTGAGATTCCTCAAGAAGCAGTGTCAATCTGTACAGCTACCAGAATGTGGGTTTTTTTGTTCACCTCTGGAGTTTGGGCTTGATTAACGTGTTGGCTAGTTGGTTGTCATAAAGCAGAGGGGTGTCAAACTGAATCCACAAAGGGCCGGTTTGGATGCAAGTTTTCCTTCTAACCAAGCAGAAGCCTCGTTCCACCTGTTTCTAATCAATAGATCTAATCAAAGGATCTTGACTTTCAGTAGTGTGTATCTTCTGCTTGGTTGGATAGAAAACCTGCACCCGCACCGGCCGTTTGTGGATAAGGTTTGACATCCCTGTCATAAGGGAATTTTATTAGTTGAATGCAGACTCCATTGGACTAAGTATTCTACTTGACAAGAAACTGACAGTCTTAGAAAACTGGCTTAAAAGAAGCAGAGTTAGTTTATTAAGCTTTTGATTTTAAGGAAAAAGCTTAATGCAATTCAGCCATCATTATAGTCCTGCCTGTTTGTCTGATTGTTGGTCACTGCCTTGTGAACCTGTGAGAATGAGAGAAAGCAAACTGAACCATGCATATTGTCCCAGCAGAGCACTGTGTTCTGGTCATATACTATATAGTGTTTAATGTTTTTTCCCTAACAAATTCTACAAATACCATAGGAATAATTTCTTTGTAATTCTTTCTGATTAAGCGTGCACGTAACTTTGGGTTTTTATTCTTATTTTTATTGTGCCTTTATTATGTCCTTTGTGTGTGTTTTTTGTGCATTGTTGTTTGGTGTTATGAACGGGAATGAGAGTTCTTCCAACCAGAACTTTAGTATTGAGCACTCTGGATTAATATTATTAATTGAATGAATTAATCCAGGGAGCCCAGTTGAATTGGCAAGATGAGAAAGGAGATCATTTAGTGCCTCCTATCTCCACTCCCATATGCCAAGCTGGCAATGTTTGCCTGGTGGTCATTGTTTTATGAATATGTGTGAGGAAAGAATTTTGGAAAAGAACTGATGAAGAAATTGAAGGAAATGCTGGTTTAGTACACAAAATTTAAAATGGAAAATATGGCCTACAAATGACACATGCACTATTGTAGAGGCGTACTCATACACTACAAAAACAGGTTATGAAGTACACGTTTCCTGCCTGGACTCTATGTCATCTTGTTCATGAATGTGATTGTGCGTTGCCAAATGATGGTCAATAATAAAGTGTTATTCCCTACAGAAGCAGCATACAGATTTGTGTCCTCTTCAGCAGTTAGTATCTTGGAGAAGGCATTCACTGCAGGACATTAAGAGGAATAGGAACAAGAATGCCTCCAAATACAAGGATTGCTGGAGTTAGTGAAGCACACCCTGCTGTCTGTCCCACCAGAGTCAGAAATGTTGCTGTAGAGGTGCATGAGTTAAGTAGACTGAGTTAATAGTTAAGGTGGTACATCTCTACATAGTCTCCACATTCACACACTCCACACACATTCAGTATGAATCTATAGACAAAAGGGTTTGGAGTGATCAATGTTAAAAAAAAAATAGCTGAAACATTAGCAGCAGCTACTTTCTTGAGTAAGTGGTGTATGCTCTGTGGTGCATATAATGAATTTGGTTACACTGGAGTAGTACAACATCAGATTACCAAATATAGGTTTTCCGAAGCATAAAAACATATTAAACTGGATAGCTTAAGAACCTCTGAATGGTGATGTTAGAGAGTGGGATAGTCTATGAGATTGGGATAGTCTGTAAAAGTGCTAGCTCCATGCACTGCACCGATTTTGTCAGTGAGGAAAAAGGATGGCTCATGTCACTTCTGCAATGACTACAGAAGTTTAAATGGCAACACATGCAACACTTGGCACTTTGGCAGCGTTTGTGAACCACTCTCTATTGATCATTTCCTCTTCTGATTGTGAGTGGCGTCTGTAAGATCTTTAAGTGTTTGAGTGTCTGCCACCTCAAGGCAATCTCCGAGATGAAAATGGTTCCATATACAAGAAAAGGAGCAGAGCAAATAATAAGTCAAAACAGAGAAGCTACAGATCCAGAAAACATTGTTGTTGTAAGCGATCTGTGGGCAGTTAAATAATACCTCTAAATAATGTTTAGAATGACTGAAAGTTGATGTTCAATATATGTAGCATGTGGAGTTTCTGTATCATCAGTGGAATTGTGATTTGTTGTCTTTAAGGGGTTAATTGCCCTGCTGGTTTGTATTGAAGAGCATTTTTAATTATTGGACACACAGACTATAAATATTCTACTGGACAGCCATTAGGTAAATGTATTAACACTGATGAAAACCACACCCTTGGTCCAGCTTTGAAAGGAGGCCATCATGCCATCTTTTTGGAGACTTCTGCTTCACCTGCTGTTGTAGTACAGGTTATTAGATGTATTGTACCTAGAAGATGAATGGGCATTTGTCTGTGTGTGTGTTGTCTTTCTGTGCTATAGCAGTATCCAGCAGAAGGATGCTTAACTGTCTTTTGATTACTGGTTGAAAAAAGGTATTGATTTTATACTTACATTTTTGATGCTTAGTCCCTGTGATCTGGTCCTATGTAGCTGTCTGGGAAGCAAATACAAAGAATAGTTAGTAGTATATATAGCAAACCTTTAAAACTGTGCAAACGTATGAGACTTTATTTCTACTTTATTTGCATTCCTATAGCTCCTATTGATTTCATACACTCTGTCAGAAGCAACTTGTGACCATAGATTTTGATGGGGCAAGGCAACCTTAATACACATGAAATCAAGTGAAGAAGCTATTATATGTTTTTTGTTACTTGTTGAGTAACCCTTTAATAGTGTCTTCTTGAAACTGTTGCCATAAAGTTGTAAACACACAATTTTATAGAATGTCTTTGCATCTAGTAGCATTACAAATTCCTGTTACTAAAACTAAGATGCCCAAACATGTTCCAGCATGACCATGCTCCTGTGCACAAAGCACACTCCATGAAGACATGGTGTGTTACGGTTGGAGTGGAAGAACTCAAGAGTCCTGACCTCAATCCCACTGAACACCTTTGGGATGAACTGGAACACCGACTGCACCCCAGACCTCCTCATTCAACATCTGTACCTGACCCATGGCATGCATGTGGCTGAACGGGCATTTCTCCACAGCCACATACTAAAATCTACTGAAAAGCCTTCCCAGAAGAGTGGAGTTTATTATAGCAGCAAAGAGAGAACAACTCAATAGTAATGGCCATGGTTTTAGAATGCAAGGTTCAATTCTCAGGTGTCCACATGATTATGGCCATTGTACCTTTGTTTCTGGTGGCTGCAGAGTATATTTTAACTAGTCCAATCTGGCAACCGCATTAACTGTTCTATCCAGTGCTCCTCCCCTGAGCATGGCAAAGCACGACTCCTGCCCCAGTGGGCCTCTTTTAGTGCTTGTTGCTGCTCCTGATTTTGACCATTAGGTTTAAGAGCAACTCTATGGAAGCTAAGTGGGGCAGTGTTCAAGCTGCCTGTGATTGCCTGCAAAACATTGGCTTATACTTGTGAAATCAGAATCAGCAGAACCTGTCAGGACTTTGTAAAACCTGGGGGGAAAATGTGTGCAAATGTGTAGATTTTCATTGAGAATCCTAATATATTTGAATATATTGGCTCTGAATTTAACTGTCTGAAATCCAGCTCTTTTACTTTCAAAATGAGGTAGTAAAAGGAGTTGAAAACACAACCAGTGGCAGGTTGAAAACATATGAGATACTCCAGACAAACCAGGCTCGAATCAAGTCCCAGTTCCAGTCAATCACAATGCAACTCTGAGCTTGGAGGCGGGGCTTCATTTCTTACCCACCATGTTAAGCACCACTGTCTGATAGCTTGATGTAACCACAATATGTCACACTAAAATGTATGGTTCGGACAGTATCTTAACAATAAGTAATAACTACTACTTATACTGGGGACAGAATGTGAGTCCAGCAAATAATTGTTCGGTCAACTTTTTCTTCAAACGTATGCATATTTCTTTACAGGAGAACTCATCAAGTACTTGTGTTCAAAAGTAGTGGTATAGACATTACTGAAAACCACATCCAAGATGTTTGTACTCTTAAAAAATCTGGCAAATTTGGAGATGTGAACTACATCAAAGCGCCCAGAAAATAAACTTGATCATGTTCATAACCAGACTGTGTAAATATTGATATACGTTTTGGATTTAAGTTGCTTAAACTCTAAATAAGCCCAATAAGAATAGGGATTCCCCTGCACCACATCCCACTCCATCCCCCACTTTGATTTCAACATTGGTGACTGATGGAGGAAAACGTTGTAGCTGGAGTTGAGACAAACTTTCACAAATTATATTCTAAGTCTGCTTGGTTGGTAAGAAAGTTTGTCTGGGGTTGTCATTTAAAATAGCATTGATGTGCTCACAGATACAATGCAAGATCTAAGAGAAAAGATAACACGGACTCTCCCTCCATCCCATGCCTATGAAAACCGAAGTGCCATAGCAACAACCTTGGAGGCACCAGCTGTGCATCCAAGAAGCGTGAGGCAAAAACACACGATCAAAACCACGACTGACTGTTCACAGCAAACACATACACACAGATGTCAAAAGGTAATTAGGTCAGGATACCAGCCAGTGTACCAACAATTGATTGGGTTTTTAAAACAATTAATTGGATATCATATAGGACACTAATCAAAGCCCTCAAGTGCATGGTTTTGATACAGGCAATGCTGAACTCTATCTCTTTCTACAGTTACAGGCAGGGATGTTTTTTTTCATGATCTCTTTGGTGCTGATTTGATATTCACAAGTCGGTACCTAGTAGTTTCAACAAACTTCATTTTATGGCAGATATTTTCTCCACAGTCCATGCACATTCTCTCTTCAAAATCAGGGGCAGGGAAGAGTATTAGACTCACTCTTCTTCCAAGAGTTGCAGCATTAGGTAATCTTTTGCATGAACTCCTTGACCTGCTGCATGAACTATTTCACAACTAAGATCCAACCTATGTGCACTACTAGTACATTGTACATTTATGGAATTTGGCAAACACCCTTATCCTTAAACATCCTTACATTTATCTCATTTATACAACTTAACAGCTGAGGGTTAAGGGCCTTGCTCAGGGGTCCAACAGTGGTGGAATTTGAACTCATGACCTTCTGATCAGTAGTCCAGTGTCTTACTGAGATCCAACCCATGTGCAGACTGTTATCTCTGAAGGCACCATGAGGATTTTACCATTACCAGTGATATCTGTAATATCGGTAAGATCATTTTTGGGGACTGATTGGTTTTTGCAGAGATTTTATTGAGAACTTCAGTGAGCTACCAAGCTTCTATAGTCAATGCTAAAGGGCAATCAACCAAGCAAGGACAAGGTGGAAGTCTCCCAAGAAAGTCTGAAACCTTTTAAGCCATTCCATTAAATCCAGAACCTCAAATGTTGATAATCCTGGGAGACTTCCACCTTGTCCTTCCTTCTCTGATTGCCCTTCAGCATTGACTATAGAAGCTTGGTAGCTCACTGAAGTTCTCAATAAAATCTCTGCAAAATCCCGTCAGTCCCCAAAAATGATCTTACCGATATTACAGATATCACTGGTAATGGTAAAATCCTCATGGTGCCTTCAGAGATGCCTTCAAATATTCTAACAACATTTGAGGAAAGAGTAACAGTATAACAAACTATGCATGAGAGTAAAACCAGTTGAATGGGTGTTCGGAGAACAGGACAGGAACATTTTTTATCAGAGACAAATATGGACCCAGTTAGTATGCATTCAAGTTGCAGAGAAAGAGAAAAAATAAGAATATGAGGAAGGAGGAATAGTCTTAGTTTTACCAGCTAATAGGATACGTGGAAGGCCAAGCTTCTCTCTCTAGTGCTACAGCCTGAGATGCTCAGTAATATTTTGGCATGTACTGCTGTAACTGTTCTGGCTCTGGGAACTGGGCCAATCCACTTTGTTGTCAAGGACACTCCTCAGAGATACTCCGCAGTGACACACCTCTGTATTATGTCATGAGACAGGCTGCTCAACAACACATTACAAATATCCAAGCTCTCTCTATTGCTATTGATTTTTCCAAAACTAGCTTTATCTGGAGTACTCGCCAATATGTAGATACCATAGCAGGCCTGAAGCTGGTAATTCAGTCATAT
>JAOVVH010000015.1:11415930-11426415 GCA_028566435.1 Scorpiodoras heckelii
TTAGCCATGAAACCTCCCACACTAAAATGACAGGTGTTTCAGTTTCATTGTCTAACCCCTGTATATATATATATATACACACACATATAAACCATTCATGTAGTAAATTCTTTTAAAAAAATGTCTGGTGAATTTTTTTGTTTAAAGAAATTCTTTATTATGTTTAGAACATTATAAATAAAAAATAGTGCATTAAAAAAAAATTCAAATTTTTGTACAACTATATACAAGGGTTACGATTGTGCCAAATAACACGGAAGCAGTTCTTCAAGCTAAATCAAGGACTCCATCCTTATTCTTCATATCGAGGAACAAAAAAACATTCTGTACACAAATACAATTAGGGACCTGAAGCCTGTTGAAAGTGAAGTAATAAGTACAACAACCTGCAGTCACATTGCATACATGTAATGCTAGTGTAGAACATGGTAGCAAAGGTGAACGCTACCGTTCCTGGTGTTTCACTAGCCATCACTGGTCATTAGCCACTGAGGTAGTAGACTATCAGAGTCCCTGGTATTACTTACAGAAGAGAGAAGTTAGTTTAGCTAAAGAAGGGTGGTTTCTCTCTTCAGGTTATGTGATTGACCTTTCGAACTTCCGACAGCTATATGCTCTCGCTCGTCTTACAAGTCTGCTGTGATTGTGCTGGTTACAGCTGGAAGGTTTCACAGCTTACGCTAGAAATGTTTCCACGTCCAGGAAAGTGGGGGGCGGTGTGGGGTGGGGGCGTGGTTTAAATGCTCCAAAAGCACAATGCAACATGTATAAAAAACTAGATATTCATTTAAAAATCTCCATTTTAAAACTTTTCCAGTGCAGACCACTAAACACTGAACACTTCCATTGATATTTTATATACATCCCATTTCCGTATGGTTCAAAATAGGGTGTACAGGTACAAGTAGTGACAGTAGGAAGCTGCAGGAAGTCATACCACTTGAGCTGGCTGGATCTCATACGACTCGGGTACGACACACTAATGACGAGGTGTTTTACGTTAGTAAATGATGTGCGTGGTGAAAACTAGCTTCGTTAAACACGTTTACTCAGCCTTGTGTTCGGTTACACTAATCCGTCTACTCTGATAAAAACACAGAGGCGATGATAAGGTACAAACGGCGGGTTCTCCACGTACGGAACGCTTCAAAATCAGTAGCAAGAACACGTTTAAAAGGTAAAATACTGTTTGTTTTTATTCTAGAGCCCTAGCGTATCGAGGTGCAGCACTGCAGCTATGAGAACTAAAGATGATTTTCCAGTAAAAATGAAATATGGCCACGGATGTACAAAAGGGATTTTTAGGACGTAAGAACAGATAGATACCGATGTAGAAGTAGATACCGATCACACTAGACGGCTCTGCTAATCACTCGACGAGGGCGGAAACTAAAGTGTGAAGTGTTTCCTCTATGGTACATGAAGCCAGCCACCATATCTTTTCTATACCATGTCACAGCTCAGCTAAATACACATTTCGGAAAGCACTAATTGGCTACGAGTTCACACACACACACACACACACACACACACATCCAAGGTTGTGTAGTTTCTCTCTGACTGACACGGGACATACATCTTAAGCTCCTTTTATTCTATCCAGATCAGCACGGCCATTTTTGATCTCCTTGGACTCGGATGGCTGCATTATAGTATTCATAATCCTGACTTTTCCTATTGTGTCAGTCAGGAGAAAAATCTAACCTGGACTACAACTGTCCTAAAGATTGAACAGATTTCTAAAACCTTTTTCTCAAATTTCCTCCATCTACTAATTAATTTCTTCCCGTTCCGCAACCAACACACAAAGCTTGTTATAGCTCCGTTGTCATCCGGAGTAGCAACACTCCTAGTTGAGAAAGCGCCTACATCGCCTAGCACCGCAGTTACAGTGCAGCTTGTTGCTGGCATCTTCGATGGGGAATTTGTAGTCGTAGGTGAGCTCTTCCCCTCGGTAGATCTTCCTCAGTGCGAATATGACGATGTGCTTCTGGCCTTCCACGTTAATAACCCTGGAGTAACAGTTCGGCTCACAGGAGTGGTTAATAAAGCGCGCCGCGTTTCCGTGCATGGTGGCGTCCACTACGTCGAAGTCATCGATGCGGAACATGTAGCAGCCGATGCCCTAGAGGGAGAGACAGAGAGCGAGAAAGACATGAGACACATGAATGAATGACATTAACATTAACATTAACATCGAGATCTTACATACCTTACTGCTGTAATATTTCTCCCGCTTGTCAGTCAGGACCGAACGAATGACGTTACCAGCGTACTCGATCACCATCTCTCCGGCTTCTATGTTGCGTTTGCAGAAGAGACCACGTCCATGAATAGCAGATCTACAAAAAAAATCATTTAAATCCATATCAGCACACACATGTTCTTCAGCGAGGTAAGACCATGTAATCAATTGACATCTCATCACGCGTCCTTTCACAGTGACCTGGCTGTCTTTACCTATAAACCCCAACAGCTTCTTTAGATGTTTTCTCAAGATGTCTGAACCTCATTGCCATTGGCAACTCCGTGCTGGTTGCACGTCTGAAATATCATGGAACAAGAAAAAGTGTCATCTTAACGAGCATCGGAGGAAGATCTCTATTCACACATTCACACAAAGGAAGGTGGTTTAATCTATACATAAGATATATGTAGATAACAAACTGACCTGCTGCATTTGAGCTTGACGTCATCTTCATCTTCATCACACGGCCTGCTCTCGGGAAGCTGGCGGTGTTGCGAGGCCAAGAAGTTAAACATGTCGAATGTGTTTTTCCTGCAGGATTGAAAACAAGCACTCTGTGTTATGGAGATATGGATCATTCATGATGACAGAAGAACATCAAAACCTGGTGAGCTCAGTTTAGGGGAATAGTGAAGACGAGGGAGAAAGAGGAAAAAGCTGGAATCTCTAACCTACAAGGTGTTAAAGTACAAAGGTGGCTGGCTGAAATGCCAAATAAACGTTTTATATTCTAAAATAAACATAAAAACCGAATATCGACTTTTCCTGCTTATAAGAAAAATTAACCAGGTCATTAGCAGTCAGCAGGTCGATGAATTTGATCGCAGTAAACACTTTTTTAAGCTTAAGTTTATCTGGGATGTAGCAGTTGACATTTTGTTAAACTCTCATCATGTTACACTTCACGAAAACCCGAGCGATGCACCCTAGCCTGCTTCAATCATTTCATTCGCAAAATATAGGCCGTTTTTTCATATGAAGGATGACATACAGAGGACATACACACCTTCCTGTGTGAAAGATCAGAATTTAGCCACTTAGCAAAGCTTTTCTTATACAGTACTGTGCAAAATTCTTAGGCACCCTGTTGTTTTTAGATATAAATTTTTTTGAGTTCTGTACAAAAAAACATTTTACGTTACTTTTCCAACAAAAATTAAACGTTACAAAAATGTTTCTATGTCAGTAATGAAAGCAACAAATTACATAACAGGGCACTTTTCAGACAAAAAACAATGAAGGCTGCATGTAAAAAAAAAAAAAAAAAAAAAGTAAGTGTGACAGTCAAAGTCTCCAGAAGAGATGTGGCAGATTCTCTTAGACACTCAGTAAGACTTGCAGCTAATTCCTGTACAGTACGATGCAGAAGTCTTTTAAAGACTTAATGCCTTTAAACTAGTGCTGCCAAATTAAAGAATTAATCGCGATTAAAAATATTAATACCACAAAAATTTTTAACGCAGATAAAAAATTAGTTAAATTACGCAAAACAGTGGCCCGTCAATAAACACAAACATTCCGAAATTGACTGTTGCATTACTCGTTTTAGGCTGCATTCTGATCGCAAGGGTCCCTAATGTGCATCCCTGCTCCCTACACACTGCACAGGGTACAGAATTCCAAGGGCTCTTCATAGGGAACTCGGTCAATTAATCGCGTGACAGTAAAGGAAGTCGATATTTGGTGCCTTTTTCTTAAACAGTGTTCCCAGGTGTTTCACAATGTGTGCAGTTTTATTATAAGGAAATTATAAAAGCCTTTAAGTTTTACTGAGTGTCTTGGAGAATCTGCCACAGCTCTTCTAGAGACTTTGACTGTCACACTTATTACTTCTTTTTTTTTTACAGTAAAACCCAGCAGCCTTCATTATGTTTAGTCTGAAAAGTGCTCTGTTATCATCTGTTAGTCTACTGATATAGTGTACATAGTGGCCTTGCAAATCTCTCTAAACATCTAACATGATGAAAAATAAATCATTTTACTTGTTAGTACCTTGAATAGACTTCAACACGAGCACAGCCACTAGGGTTTATGGGTAGCTCTTCCTCAACTTTTTCTTGTTGGTGGAACCGGAAGCGGTGGCTGGAGCACTGCGAGGCCCCCTTCAGCTGCTCCAGCAAGAACATTACGGCATCGTGAAGTACACCCAGTACCCTAGCGCCACTCATTCTGCCCAGGGGCAGCTGCTCAAGCCTGTAGCATGTCCGCGCCTCCTGGACGCCATCGACCACTGCCTTCCAAGCCACTAACGCAGTAGAGAAAGCAGAAACAAGTGGTAAAAATATTCTTCTGTCAATTCAGTTAATTGAATGAATGAATTCTGAGTTATACCAGTAGAAGTGTCTTACCCTCTATGCTATCTGCCTCTACACTGAAGCCATCATCACTAGTAATCTTGAACAACAGATGAGGCTTATCCTGACTGGAACACCCATCCTGGTCGTTCTTAAATGGTGATGAAGATTCCTCATCTGAACTCCATCCTGAGATGACCAAATAAAAAAAGGTTTCATCATCCATGAATTTACGAATACCAGAAAATACAAATTCATTTCGACAATACCTGTACAAGTGGTCCAGTCAGACATGTCACTGTTCCTGGAGCTGCCCCATGCATGAGTTTGGTCATGGTTGCTTTCGCCGTCCTGCAGTTCGCAGGGTTCACATTCCTTTGGAATAATTCTATTAAAAAAAAAGCAAACATTGAAGTGGGTCTAGAAGACATTAAACGTAGTGCTTATTTAAAAAAAATAAATAATGAAAATAAATTAATAGTGGACCTTTTGATGATGTCAGTTTCTTTGGCTTCATAACGCTTTGGTTCACAAAGTTTTTCAACTTCCGAAGCGCTGAAATGCAGTACCTCCTTAATAGACGGGGCTTTGATGCGGACCCCGTTTGATCTACGGTTGAGGAAGGACATGATAATCAGTACAGTTTTAGCACAAACACACAAGGTTAATTGCTGGTAAAAGTCTGACTAACCTGTTTAGCTCATCCTGAGAGCTGAGAACTGTAGGCCCTACGGAGATGGGCTTGCATTGTTTTAGAGCAGTTCGTTCTGATGCCGATGACACCCTCTTGACCCTGACCTGGGGTCTTGAATGGGACAAAATGTCGGGCTTGGTTTCGCGTTGCAAACCTGGAACCTGTTTAACGGCATCAGGAGACTCAGGAAACTGCAGCTTATTAAGGTATGGGTGGACCCGGACCTGGGTCGGGCTCAGGACATGAGGGTTTGCGATGTCCCTGTGGCTTGCCATGGCTCTCTCAATTATTGCCTGTGCATCCTCCCCTTGGATCCTTTCTAACACTTGTGTACTTGGCACTGATGCATTCTTGAGCATTACGCCACTGGTTCTTCGCAAAGGTGCAATACTGCTGTTCATCTGCACTGCTGAAGATTTCTGAGGTAGTCTCCTGATGAAAACTTTAGTTGAGGGTGCACCATTGGTGTACGATACTACATGCGTGGTCGTAGCTTGGCTGGTGCTTGGTTGTAGTACTGGGGTCACCATGACTCTGGGAACGGCTCTATGAACGAGGTTATGGTTGTGGATGATCTTCGCAATCTGGCTAATCTGGCTGTAAGAAGGTGAATTAGCACTAGGAATCTGGTAACTGTTGGTCTGTGGGTCTTTTATTAAAATTTGCCCAGAGCGGTTGACGAGTAAAACTTGCGGGCTGGTCAGTGAACCTGTCACACTTGTTTTTGCAGAGGTAGGAATGCGGATGGCAAGAGGTCGGCCTTTTGTTGCATTCTTGAGCTGAGAGTCCAAACCGTTAATTACAACTGGAGAGGAAGTGACCATGCGGTTTCTTTGTGGAAGAACTGACAGCGCAAGTGAAGTGGAAACCTTGTTGACAGGTAAAGACAGAGGCAATGACGTGACACCAGGTATAGCCATTCTGATTACTCGGTGTTGTGTAACAGGCTGTGGGATAATATAACTTCTATGTGGGCCTGGAACAGAAGTGATAATTCTCTTTCCAACATTGCTCAAAGGTGGTGGTCCTGGAAGGACAATCTGCTCTGGTCCTTTCTCATGGCTGCCCAGTGCTGAAGAGTCACATATATTCACAGAGCTTTCATCCTGAGCAGAGACAGAATCATCACCTGCCGGATCCAGCACCACCTCGTTCAAGTGATCCAGTGGCCCACTGTCCATTAGAAGGTCCTCATGTGACACAAGATCACTGCTCGCGTGAAACATGGAAGATGATGACACTATATCATGAAAATCTGCCTCAGGTGTCAGCTGCATCTCTTGCATCTTCATAGTTGTACCTTCTTGTGGTGTGAACACCTTAGGGATGGAGGCACCACTCTCCTGCAAAAATGCAGATCCCTGAAATTTCTCCAACGTATTTGGCAGAACACTTGTATGTACGGACTCGGTCACAAAGGGCTCAGCTTTGCCAGTACAAACTAGCCTGCTTCCAGAGTGTTGTCCCACAGAAGCAGTGCTCTGTGATGTGTCCTGACTATGATAACTATTCCCTACATCCTGAGTATTGTCCTCTCCACTGGCCTCACCTGCGTCACTTTCTGAATTGTTGTCTGCTCCATCCAGCTGAGAGATCGACTGTGAGGTAGGAAGGAGCATCGACCCTGTCTGTGCAGAATCCTTAGCAGAATCACGGACTACTACTGTGCGAGAGAAATTAAAGTAATGATCGGAGCCTTCATTAGTTGTCTCTTCGTCCATTTGCTCTTCAGCACCTGAAAGGCCTTCAGTCAGTAATCCCTGCTCTGCCACGTCTGCTCCACTGCCATGCTGGCCAAAGTGCAAAGCCACATTCTCGTTTAGCAAGGCCTCATCGAATTCAAGTCTTTCATTCAACATAGACGCAACGGCTACATCAGTGTCAGTATCAAACTGTGTCGAGAGCAACTCTTGGTCTGACGACAGTGTCACCGTGTCCCCATCGTTCATATCTGCAATTATGGAGATGCCTTCATGTGGCATTCCAGCAGCATCTTCAGGCTCTAAAGAGGCAGAGAAATCTTGAGGGACTTCTGCTGACTCTTGAGGTGTTACCCTTAAACGCTGCTGAATCTCTGGAGAGTGACATGGTGACAAGACGACAGTTGAAGGCGGGCTCGCAACTGCACCTTGCCTAGGGGAGTATGCCGAAGTAGCACCAGGAGGGAAGGAAGGAGGGCGGCCCCGGCGGCGAGGTGACATGGGGTTTTCATGAGCACGAAGTGGAGACACAGGCGAGCTAAATGGGAGCGATCTGGGATGAAGACCACCTCCTGAGCCCAATTTCACTGGCCCAGAGGGGGACGTATGGGGAGGTGAGGCATTTCGGCTGCGTAAGGAAAGCCTTCTTGACCGGCGCGTCTCATCAAGATCACTGACGGTCAGGATGTGATGGGAAGCAGAAACTGCAGTCCCTATGGATGAGGAAACATGTGTTTGTGGATATTTGGTATGTACACCAAAATACATTTTATTTCACCATTAGTTTGGAAGGAATACGCACCTGGTGAGGGCAGTGGTCTGAAGGTCCCACCAGCTGGTCTCCTGTTATGAGGGTACCCAGTAGTTTTAGATCCAGTTCCTGAGTCCAGTTTGGAATTGGGAGATGGGGTGCTAGGGGAGGGCTGCATGGCAAGACCAGCCTCTGTGGTGTCCATATCTAAGAAACAAATATCTAAATAAGTATTGAAGTTTTCCATTATCTAGGTCTTGTCCACCGTCACATAGAATTAAATCTTGTTGACTAGAACTGTATTCATCTCGGGAGGTTTTACCAGGTCTACTGAACAGTGAGAAAGCACTTCTAATTAAGCATTTTAAAAAGGTGATACATGGCATCAGAAAATAACACTTGGTCCAGAGATAGTATACACTCACCGGGCACTTCATTAGGTACACCTGTTCAACTGCTCTGTAACACAAATGTCTAATCAGCCAATCACACGGCAGCAACTCGATGCATGTAGAGGAGGGGGAATGGGGAAGAAAGTTCATTTAAGTGACTCAGAACACGGCATGGTTCAGGGCACTAGATTGTCTGGTCTGAGTGCTTCAGGAACTGCTGATCTACTGGGATTTTCATGCACGAACATCACTAGGGTTTATAGAGAATGGTCCAAGAATGAGTGTCAGATCTCTGGGCGAAAATGCCTTGTTGATGCCGGAGGACAGAGGAGAACGGCCAGACTGGTTACAACCGACGTATGCAGAAGAGCATCTCTGAACGCACCATGCATCAAACCTTGTAGCAGATGGGCTACAGAAGCAGAAGGCTTGATTTCTGCTGCAACATTCAGATGGCATGGTCAGATTTTGTCATAAACATGAAAGCATGTCTTGTATCAAGGGTTCAGGCTGGTGGTGGTGGTGTAATGGTGTGGGGGAGATTTTTTTGGCACACTTTAGACTCCTTAATACCAACTGAGCATCGATGTACACATCTTCTGATGGCTACTTCCATCTCAAACTGGTTTCTTGAACATGACAATGAGTTCACTTTACTCAAATGGCCTCCTCAGTCACCAGACCTCAATCCAATAGAGCATCTTTGAGATGTGGTGGAACAGGAGATTTGCATCACGGATGTGCAGCTGACAAAACTGCAGCAACGCCATGAGGCCATCATGCCAATATGGACCAAAATGTCCAAGAAACGTTTCCAGAACCTTGTTGAATCTACTCCACAAACATTTAAGGTAGTTCTGAAGGCAAAAGGGGTTCCAACCTGGTACTAGCAAGGGTGTACCTAATGAAGTGCCCGGTGAGTGTACAAGGACAGTGTTTTGACGACAATAATGTAGAACTGTTCCAGAAGAGTAGTAAAACAGGCAGTCCGTATCAAACCGTTTTGTTTACAGGGTGGTCTTGATATTATCATCAAAGTGGTTTTAACTGGTTTCATGTCTGACTCATGCAGTAATCATTAGCACCATTTAGCAGAACTGAAACAAGTCCAGTCACCAAGAACTACTAACAGGAGACAACACTGACCAATTTTCATACAGGCAGATAGAGACATAGAAGGGATATCAATATATTCCAGTCTAATAACGTAACACAACCAACTCTAGTACACCACAGAACAAGCTAGAATAAAAACATGGAATACATTTCCTATTTACGAGTACCAATATGCGATGCCACTTAAAAATTAGATCATCTTTGAAAGATTTTACCCCCAATTATACAATATAAGGTTTGAATGAATATGACTGGTTACAAGCATCATGTACAAAGCAATAAGTTGGCATTTCATCCCGAGGACCTGCTTAGTTGATTCACAAGTTAGAAAAGCTCTGAGCTCATAATGAGCTCACCTTCATGTGGTTTTGGGCTGTGTGCAATGGTGCAGTTCTCTTCCTGGTTTTGCATTAGATGCTGCATTTTCCTTAGTGATGATGGCTGCACATCGGTCACTCTGCAGGTGTACCTGCATGGCTTTCGAGGGTCGACTGTGCTCCAGTACCATCGCGTGCACCTAAAAACAACACCGATGACTCTCAAAAATATTGCTACTTCTCAAGACATTTCTTAGCACAACACATACACAGGGTAATTCTTGTAATAGTAAAATATTTCAATATATTACTTACTGGTAACCCACAGGATACAATTTTCCTGCATTTGCAGACAACTCAGTGAGCACACCGAATCTGTGTATCTTTAAAGAGCCTATATGCAGGAATAAAAAAACAAAATAAGATTATGATGTGTATATATATATATATATATATATATACACACACACACACACACACACACACACACACACAAAAGTGCTGATAAATTATTTATCGCGGTTTTAACGAACATTGTGATTTGTGTTGTACGTGCAGGTCGGCATTGTAGGACCATTGAAATTGTTGTTGCCATTTATCACTGGTCTATTTTAAGAGAAACGACTGTTGAAAGTTGCCTCATTATTCACTTGAGTCTATTTGATAAAAGTGAAATATTAAAGATGATTGACATCTTTTCATTTTTTAAAACAAAAAATAGCTTTTGTCTTTCGTTCATCTGATATATTGATTAGAGTTGGAGTTTAATTAAAGGCATCGATTCGCCAATTAAGAGTAACGCAGCACATTACAACCGAAGAGCAAAGTTTACATTCCAACCAAAACGTACATTAAAAAGTTAAAATACATCACCCACAGTTCATAGACGTTTCATTACATTTATTTCAAAAGTGCCGACAGCATATAAAATGAGTCTGAACAGCGTTGTTTATCATGTTAAATACAGCCGAGT
>JAOVVH010000015.1:11516443-11527471 GCA_028566435.1 Scorpiodoras heckelii
TGGTTTAGGAGGTCTGTATACTATTGCACAGAGTAAAGGGAAAATAGAGTGAGCCTTAAAAACCAGTGTTTCAAAACATCCCAAGGTTTAAAATATGACATCGAAGACGTTGTTTAAAAACCACCGCAATTCCTCCGCCTCTACCCGTATTCCACGGCACACTGAAGAAACCACAGTCTGTTGGGCAATGTTCCAGGAAGTGGGCGGGGTCACCAGCAGATTCACCAGCTGTAGCCCAGGTCTCAGTTAAAAACAACAGGTCCAGACCATGGGAAGTGAAGAAGTCATTTAAAATGAATGTCTTATTGTGGAGAGAGCGAGCGAACATTAAGAAAGCAAACATATAAGGTCTTAAGCATGATGCTTACATTTATCATTACACCAGACTGAATACTTTACATAAAATTACTAAAGAAATGTTTGTTAGCTGTCAGAATGCCGTTCCTGCCTGCTGCTGACGGGATTCTGACCAATCCACACACACTCTTCTCTAATCCCACTTGCTCCAACTGAAACTTTGACCAAACCCATTCAACAGTTATTTTTGTTTGTAGCTCTAAAAGCTACTTCAGGCACAAAACCGGTATCCTTTCTGTTTAAATCAGGTATATGCATTACTCTTATACTTGTATACTCAGAGAATACTTATACACTCTGTTTCCAAAGTCATTTTGAAAGTTATTCTCAATTTGTTGTTCATCAAGCGGTATTTTAATTCGATGCACACGTTCACATTTATCACAAAAGTCCCATGACGTGGAATGTGACCTTGAGTAAATCAGTGACTTTGGAGGAATTTACATTTTAAACATTTAAGCTTGTTTATCAGCTGCATCTTCTCTTTATTAACACTGTGTTCTGGGAGACTGGTGCTGATTGCTGAATGGCTTTGGCACGAACGGCCAGCAGCAGCAGCATGCTGAGTTATGGGGTGGTTATTTGGGTTGCCTATTACTGAAAAGCTACTCAACAATGAGTCCTGTGCCCTTTTCGCTCAGGCATAGAAACAATGTTGAGAGATGGTGTGTGAAAGTGAGAGAACAAATCATCAAACCCCAGTAAATGTACTCAGGTGAAAAAAAACTGAAGGAACTTAGTCATGATTTCAGCAAAAAAGTACATTTCATCTTTATTATGTGTCTAAAACAACAGTGAAATTCGACAGCCTTTTGCCTCGTCCTTCAGTCTCTGCACGTCTGCTCGTCATGTGCACGATGCATGTTTACATACTTTGATAATAAAATCAATCAGAGGTAAAATATGTAAATAACTAATGACCATTAGCTAGAACCTGACTGGCTGCTTGGGTAGTTTACGTTAGCTAATGGAATGAGTGCATGTCTAGCCTGGCATTAACAGAGTTAACAAGCTAGCACGGTTAAATATACTTGCTGGCCATTTTATTAGGAACACCTGTACATGTTAGTAATGTTAATGTAATTAAATCAAATGGTGTTTCAACAAAGTTTAGGAGTGTTTACACATTTATGCAGCTACATCACTGTAAGTCCACTGTATGAGTTATTATATCCTTCATGGTACTATATCCTCGAACCAATCCTGCCATTTTCCGTGACCTCTCTTATCAACAAGGTGTTTCCTCAAACACAGCTGTGACTCACTCAATGTTTCTTGTTTTTCGCACCGTTCTGTGATACTGTTGTGTGTGAAAATCCCAGGAGATCAGCAGTTTCTGAAATACTCACACCAGTCCATCTGGTACTAACAACCATGCCACAGTTAAAGTCACAGAGAACGTACTTTTCCTTTATTCTGATGTTTGATATGAATATTAAAGGAGATAAAGGAGACACCTCATTTTATCCAAGTCTTTGCTTCCTCTAGCATGCTGAGATGTTTTACTGAGGTAGGGCCAGTGGTGCACAGTAGTGCAATGGATTATCCAGCTTCAAATGTTCACAGATGGCTATTGTGCTAACTACATTGTGTAGAATGTGAGGAACATAGCAGATGACAAATTGGCACGATTCTTGATAGTTATTGCTACATCTTGATTGGATGCTAAACTGAGTCAGTTAGTTTGATGTACAGTATAATGCTCATTCATTGGCTGGATGAGAGAAGAAGAGCCCTTTGTGATTTGTAATGTGTACTTTGAAGGTGTGAATAAAAATATAAGCGGTAAAAGGTGTGTTTTCTTTTGGGGGGTGTGATTAATTAAGAGTACAAGTATTCAATTTCAATAGCAATCATGTAAAGTATAAATATGGACAAATACTGCTTCCTACACTCACTTTTATTTACCTCAAAAGGGGCATAAATTAGCTTCTGAACTCACATGAGCCTCTGGATAATTTCCCAGTTAAATTGCTGCTGGTTTTCATAACTTTCATAACTTGACCACCCAACTGCATGGATGTACAAAGGTGCTTGGTCTCTGTTATAACAATTTACTTTTCTTTTCTTTGCAGAGGCACAGAGTTGGAGGTATGAGAACCCACAAGTCCCAAACTCAGGCTTTAGCCTCATCATCGTCTCAGAGATTGCCATGTTTGAGCCTGCGCTCCAGGAAAAAGAAAGCAGGGGTAATCCAGGGTAAGGTGCGCATCCGCTCCATGCCAGGGGCATTCCTGGTGCTGGGAATGGTAGTGGTGATTGTTGGCACAACGCTGGCAGTGGTGGGGTATTGGCCACACCGGGTGCAACGTTCAGCAGTAGGTTCAGTAAGTAAGAGCCCATCTCAGGGATCCACCTGGGGTCTTGGAGCCAAAGGGCTGTTCTCAACAGCGAGTATGATTCACACTGACAGGATGAAACTACTAGGTCCTGTTATTATGGGTGTGGGACTATTTATTCTCATCTGTGCTAACACGGTACTATATGAGAATCGTGACAAAGAGACTGAAATTCTGCTGTCTGAGATGGAGAGTGTGATGTGTACTATGTCTGAGGCCTCAGCAGACTTCAGCCAAGTAAACTCACTGATCAGGCACTACCACTGGGTTAGCAGCCTGCCTTCAGCGCACCTGAACATCCTGTGCCTTAAAGACCTGGCCTCCTCTGATCCATTACTGCAGGTCACGACCACAAGAGAAGAGAGAGTTTCACTTCAGAGAGAAGTGATGCACACTGAGGTCCTTCATCACCAAGAGTCTTTATTATTTTCCTCTATTCATTTGTCAGACTCCTGCAACTCCAGCAAAGGAGACATCAGTACTTACCTGGATGTGGAAAAGGGTGAAGTCTGTGGCCACCAGCCCCAGCCAAAGAGTCACTGTTACCTCAGCAAGCATCTGACGTCCTCCTTTATGTCTACCCCAGAGGGGGAGGACTGGGGGTTAACCACGGTCCCTCCAAGGCGTTCCCATAGTATGAGTTACAGAACTAACTCACATATATTTTCCAAGCCCTTAGTACACTTGGAGGAAAGGGCAGTGCAGAATACACGTTGTCTTAAACAGTTCCCACAATCATGCATCTCTGAGGTATGTGTCAATCAGCCAGTTATTAGCAGACAAACTCTTGACTTGGACCTTGCACCTGTGGAGGTTCAGAGGCACCACAGTTGGCCTTGAACTGATCTTAGATATGCTAGGATACATCTCAAGCTAAAAGACAATCCAATTTTCTGGAATGGTTTTTCACTTTCGGTCTGAATAATCTATTGCCCCATTTCAAAATGGCAGTTTCACCAGAATGGAGCAGATTCTTTTGCTTGTTTTGACGTGTGTGGTGATCTATGAACAGACCTGTTGGACAAACCAGAAGTCAAATGTATCAGATAGGAAATGCAGCATTGAATCACCAAAGATGAGCTGCGTTTATGTGTTCAGTTGGACAATAACAAAAAAAAAAAACTCAGCCAAAACTTTCCTTCTTTCCAGAATGTCTTAAGAAGCATAGATCACAGTCTACGCTGTATCAGTACTAACCTCCCTAACAGGGTTTTAGACTGATGGTACTTTTAGTACTTTTAGTCTCTGACCTAGTGAACTAGCAGGACGATGTGTAAGTTGCTCTGGATAATGGTATCTGCCAAATGCTGTAAATGTATCACTTTGAAGTTCTAACAGCTTTTCATGGCTTTGTGTGGACACCAGTGCTATAAATATCTAAAGGACTGTTTATCTAACCAAAGACCAACTGGAAAATTGTATGGTTTGGTCAACTATCAGGTTGTCCATTAGAACTGTTCATTTTTAGGAGCATTTGCATCTCATTTAGTCCCTTTGATGTTAGCATTCATGACACATGGACCATACTCCCAACGTTACCTCTCTCTCCCTACTCCACAGTGCAGCAGTCAGATACCAGCATACGGTGGAAAGATAAAAGATCATACTGTCTTTGTTATTAAAGTACACCCTGGACATGTGTTGTTAAATTGTTGTTAAATGTTTAGTTCCACTTCAGTGTCTGTTTTATTCACACAGTGCAAAACAGAGAGAATTTCATTCACAGATCTGTTAAAACTATACTTGGAGAGCTCCGTTCATGAGCTCAGGTTTTGATGTCACAAAATCTTCAGTTCAATAAAATTTTATTTGTATATCTCATTTAACAATAGACATTTTCCTAATGCAACTTTACAGAAATCTGGATGTAGACTAAACCGATGATTAGGTATGCTCTTATTGTATGTTCTCACAGCGGTTTCAAATCTTTTTACAACTTTGAACTAATCACACCTGAATATTACCGTAGGTTACACGGTACTCAGAACTTTACCCACAGAAGTGGTGAGTTGTGTGCGTTTGATGTATTAACAGTTATTCTTATGGTGTATTTTGATATGTAAATCACTGAGAATATGTTGAAAAAAAATTAAGACTGAATACTAAAATCAGAACTAAATTATGTCTACCTGTGATTAAAATGTGCTACAATCTTAAGACTTGTCACATGACTTGTGTATGTGACTTGCAATGGCAGCACCATCTCTTGCATAGTTATGCACATCTGGAGGATTGAAAGCATCTTCTGCTAAATGCCACATCAGAGCCAAACGTCCCTGTGTGTCTGGTTTCCAAGTTGAACTATAATATATAGCAATTCCACACACAGCAATGATAAAACACACTGTCGAGGTCTGTCTCGCTTTAAACCTTCTGCTGTTGTCGTGACTGTTGTCATGAGCTGTGTCACAAATCCTTACATTCAAAAGCATTTAATAATCGAGAAAATTCAAAACATTGATCATGTAAAACAGAGCTGTTGCTTGGTTTTTCACAAAGCGAACACTGATCATAATCAGTAAATCAGTTAGTGTTGTAGTACTCAATAATGGTCGAGAATAGTACACAGGTAGGTGACTTAAGACACAATGCTGGGTTGCCAGATGTGGACACAGTGTTGCATACTTCTGTCACTATATTGTCTGCACTGTTGCATCACATGGAGAGTTGACATTCATTTCGGAGGTTGTACAAAAACTGTGCTCCAAAAGACTGCAGGACGTGCACAGCAGCCATCTTGTATGCGTAGACATAATTTAATTCAACCTTTAGGAAAGTGTTCATTGGATAACTAAGCCTCTTCGTTCTTGGAACCCTTTCTAAAGTGGAAAATGGGTTCTACGTAGCATCTCTAAGGGTTCCCTCAGAGAGACAGATGAGTTTTTAGCTGGGTATTCACTGTTAGTTATGACAGGAGAATGTCAGGGTTTCTAAATCGCATTTTGGTGTAAGTTCATGGATGTTCAAGCAGTAAAACTGTAGCTATATTCCTAAAGCAGTTGGAATAGTTTTGTAGTCATTAACATGAACATGATTATGGTTTTGTAGGCATTTCCGTTAATTAAGTATACGACATACATTACGTTTAATGGGTTGAAATGTTTAGGGATACTTTAGGATTATCACTGTTATTGTATGAAGTAACGCAGGAGCATATGAGCACATCTTCCTTCCACTAAGCAAAGCCTATCTGATCTCTCCTGTCTGCTAGGAGAAGTCAGCTTTGTGTCTCTCTCTCTCTCTGTTGTGTTTTGTGTTCTGTATGCTGCATGTGTGTTTTCATTGTACGCTAAACAACGTCTGTGTTCTGATGGATGGTTCCTGTGCACCAGCCATTGAACTCAATTTCATATCTGTGTCCCAAATAATGGCAAAGCAAAAAGGAAGAAGTAGAAGAAGAAGTGCGTATCTATGTTTTATATTGCCAACTTGGTTAAATATAATTAGTTACAAATCTAGGATGGAGAAAAGGGCTCTCTGATGGGGGCTTGGGGGCTTCGGAGAGACTCAGTACAGTCTGCTTGGTTTTGTTTGTCATTGTAGAAAGTATATATAGAGCAAAGTTTTAAATTTTATTTAAAGAAATGTGAAGTGGAAGACGAGAGAGGCATAGAAGAAGAAATTCCTCCACTGTAATTATCCTTACACTGTAGTGTGCTTCTCTGAGGCCAACTCGTCCCCTCTTATTAGACTTTATAGTTTCTTCCAGGCATGTTAGCCGCCTCTTATGATCTTTTTTTCATTAAACTGGTCGTTTACAAGATGGCTTCAGCGGTTCTTACAGCTTGTAAAGCTGGCCTGCTTGCTAGTGAGCCTGAAGGAAGATCCAAATCTGTGCATTTGTGAATGAACACTTCCTCTTATTTATATCGGTCTAACAAAATTCTAGCTAATGTTGAGGAGGTTTTGAACATGGTACTGGACTATATTGTGCTCATAGAAGTTCTTATAGACAAACCTGAAGCTTTTTTAAAATGATTTTTGTAGCATTGGGTGTAAGGATGTTCACATGTTTTTCTCAGTGTGTGCATCTGTGAGCAGGAGATTTGTGGCCTAAAGCTGGTTGTAATTTGTTTTTACTGCTGCCGGTCTCTGAGGCACAGTTTTATTCCCCTGTATTTAGCAGTCAATAGGATCCAGGTGTAGACACAAGACATGGCAACAAACTGAAATGCTGCACAGCATGGGGTTTACTTTCAAATAAGAACTCAGCCTTCCTACTTTAGCAACAATATCTAAATATGCATTTCAGATTTTTGAGGGTTGAACGGTAGAGCCACATTAAAAGTGTGTGTACATGCAAGTTTCCTCACTGAGCGTCTGAGCTGACTGAAGCTCCATCATATCAAATCACCATTCACACTGGGGCCTTAAAAAACAGTGAGCAGAATAAATAACAACTTACAATGGAAAAAGTTTACCTGAGCGTTTTCAAAAAAAATGAAGAGAAAATTTGCATTAAAGGAGGAACTTAAGTAAGGTGTGGTGTTTGCGGTGTTTAGCACACACTTCAGCCGATGAGTTCTACAGCATTAGTGATTTATTAGTTCCAAACAATCATTACAGCATCAAAGCTTATATGCATACAAATGACTAGTAGCAAAGCAATGAGGTTACGTAAGGTGGGAGGTAACGTAAACTCTTCTTGTCGCTTTATAACCCAGAACTGTCGAGAAGTGGTCTAAAACTGTTTTCTACCGCCCCAACTTGACCCGCATTCACAAAAAAAACCCTCCAATATCGCACCTTTCTGACGATTTTATCACATGACCCAACTGCAGGCATTTGACAATAGACATGCCCCCAACGTACGCAATGTCATAATACTACTCACCCGAATCCCAAATAAATAAATAAATAAATACCATTTAATCCACAAAATACATTAAATTACCTAGAGAATATTCCACGTAAAAAAAATTAATAAAAAAAATCATCAGTTCCCTTTTACGGCTACAACATCCCGGCCCCTAATTGTTCCCTGGCAATCAATTACTATTGCTTATAGCATAAATTTAGGAGCAGAGAAAAGGTTAAGTATAATGCCCAAGTGCTATACATATATACATAAAAAACAATTTTAATTTTTATTTATTTATTTATTTATTTATTTTTATATAACAGTACTCCAAGTGCAGTATACGGGTACAGTTCATGGGTCCAGGCAGTTTACACTGCTTCTAGTAACAAGCATATCTTGCTGATAGGACGTTCCAGTGCATTCGTTTGTGTCTTTAGAATAACATGGCGCACAAACCCTTTACAATCCCTCATGGTCTTGATGACACGTCCCATTGGACCAAATTTCTAGGTGATGTTTCATCCATTACAAGTACAAGATCTCCAACTGTAAAACTTCTGTGTGTGTTCTCTGCATCATTGGCAGGTATTCTCTTACCCATCTTTTCAAAATAAGTCAGCAATGTACTGAACTTTTCTCCAATGTCTGCGTACATATGAATCATCCTTTCTGAACAGACCATTTGGGAGAAGTGGCTTTACTTTAAGTTGTAAAAGGTGCTTTGGGGTCGGAGCTTCCAAGTCTTTTGGATCATCAGATGATGGTGTCAGAGGACAGTCATTCAGAATCGCCTCTACTTCACATAGAACAGTTTGCAAAGCTTCATCATCTAGCACTTGTTGTCTTATAACTGAACAAAGCACCTTCTTTACTTGCTGAACCAAACTCTCCCAAACACCACCATGATGAGCTCCATGAGCAGGGTTAAATATCCATTTTATGTCATCTTGCATTAGGGAACTTTGTATTTTGCTTTGGTTGAGCTCTTTTACAGCTTGTGTCAGTTCACGGTTAGAACTTACAAAATTAGTTCCATTATCAGACCTAATTTCTTTGACTTGTCCTCGACAGCATATAAACCTCCTTATTGCATTGATGCAGGAGTCTGTGTTGAGAGTATGTGCAAATTCTAAGTGAACAGCACGGCGGGTCAAACAGGTGAATAATACACCATACCTTTTAACTGTGGCTCGTCCTTTCTTCACCCGAATTGGTCCAAAGTAGTCTATCCCTACATTAGTAAAAGGAGGAAGATCCACAGCAATTCTGTTAGCCGGAAGATCTGCCATTTTCTGTTCGCCTGGCTTTTGGCGCTGGCGTTGGCATGTAATGCAGTTTTTGATGACAGTTCGGGCTGCAGAATTAGCGTGAGGTATCCAGTAATGACGACAAAGAGCAGAAAGCATGTGGTTCCGCCCACCATGGCCTACTTTCTTGTGAATGAATTGAAGAATAAGCTTAGAAACATGGCTATGCTTGGGCAGAATTGCAGGATGTTTTATTTCTTCAGGTAAGGCTGATCTACTTAATCTGCCTCCTACTCTTAAAACTCTGTCTACAAGCACTGGATCAAGTTTATACAGACAACTGGATCTTTTAACCTGGCCTTTCTGTAATGAAGTGATTTCTTCTTGAAAAGATTGTCTTTGAACAAAGCACACAATAGCCCTTTCTGCTTTAGCCAAGTCCTCCACAGATAATCTCTGTTCATGGTGTTGGTTCTTTTGCTTATTTTGAGTTTGTTGTTTCCCAGGGGTATGTTCTATTCTCCCTTTCTCACGTGTTTCTTGCTGAAGAACTTCTTTAATTTTTAGTATCCATGCAACAACTCATTTAAGCTTACTCCATGATGAAAAGTAGTTTAAAAGCCTATTTGTTGGGCTATTTTCTTGGTTCAATACGATAGCACATGCTATAATGTCAGATCTCACTTCTAGGTCACCATCTGAAATCGCCAATAGTTTGACCTTCTCTGGCCAGAAGCATTAAGGGTTGGACTTGTGCTGATGACCTCATACATTCATTCATTCATTCATGTTCAGTAAGCGCTTTATCCAGGTCTGAACGGTGGTGGAGCAAGAGCCTATCCCAAGAACACATCCTCTATGTGACACTGGTTCATCTAAGGGAACCGTGGATGCCACACATACTTTCACACCCTGATTCATACCTTAGAGAAGCCAATCTATCTGTCAACAGGTTGTAGGATGGTTTGGAGGAGAGCCCAGCGCAAACCCACCTGGACAGGGGTTGAACTCGGGACCCTGGAGCTGTGAGGCAGCAGTGCTACCACCACCGTGCCACCCAGGATCTTATTCCAACAGACTGTTGTTTCTTTAAAATGCTGTGCAACTGACAGCAGCAAGGAGACAGCAAGGAGACAGAGTGACTTTTCTTTTTAAAGCTCATTACTGTATGCCCCTTTAAGAATTGAGAAGAAATCTCTGGTGGTGGCCAAAACTCTGCAAGGCTAACCATCAATATCCAATTAACTACGACATTCACTTTTTAGACAATCAAGTTGTGGCTAATTAGAAAGTCCTGAACTAGCCCTTGGGTGTTCTAGCCTAGGCAATGTATTTGCACATGCATTTCTGAGGGAGCATAAAAGAAATGGAGTGTGCGGGATTTGTTTGGATTTTTCATTTCATATCAGTTATGATATCAACTAGTTCACCTAAATCAGGGCTGTAAGAGACTCAGATTGCTTTTTGGTAATAAACCTCTGTAGGGTGCAAGAAGTGAGGAGTGTAGCTGTCCTTGCAGTGATATCTAATCTGAGATGACAGCTTCATAAAACATCTCAGTTAGGTTCATTTCATGAACTTTGTATAGATTTACAGGGAGCCAGAGATTCTGCTTTCAAATTAGTCTCTATGAGTCAAGATTTCCTCCTCAGAAGGAGCGAGCTACATACCAATGACATTTCTCTGAATTGAGTCCAGTATCATTTACTGTATTCTGTATTGTTTCAATTATGATGGTCTGAAATAACATTGAATTCATTTAATTGACAGCTTCTCAAAATGCTGAAGCACCTGTCAGTCAGTGCTTAAAGGCAAAGCCACACTGGATGTGTATAAGTCAAAATAAACATTTCCAGTTTTTGTCCACACAGACGTACACGTAAAATAATACTCATAATGTGTGAGAGCACACATCCTACTGCACTTCTTCTGCAAACCCCATTTCCTGAAAAGTTGGGACACTTTCTAAAAATGCAATAAAAACTGAAATTTGTAATTTGTTAAATCACTTGAAGATTTTCAGTGTTTTCAATGATGAACTTAACTCTATTTGTTAAATATAAACACATTTAGAAATTGATTTCTGTAACACACTCAGTAAAAGTTGTTACAGAGGCGTGTTTACCACTGGGTCACATCACCTCTTCTTTTAATTATACTTTTTAATCGTTTGGGAATTGAAGATACTAACTGTTGTAGTTTTCAAGTTGAATTTTTGCCCATTCTTGCTGTGTACAAGACTTGAGCTGCTCAACAGTCCGTGGTCACTGTTGTCTGATTCTCC
>JAOVVH010000015.1:11827138-11841250 GCA_028566435.1 Scorpiodoras heckelii
TCTGCCACAGCTCTTCTGGAGACTTTGACTGTCACACTTTTTTTTGCATGTAAAACCCAGCAGCCTTCATTATGTTTTTTTCTGAAAAGTGCTCTATGTAATGTGTTGCTTTCAGTACTGACATTTAAACATTTTTGGGTAGCATTTAAATTTTTTATTTGGGAAAGTAACATTTGGAAATATAAAGTCTTTTTGTACTGACTTAATAATACAGAACTCAAAAACATCAATAATAAAAGCTGTACCTAAAAACAATAGGGTGCCTAAGAGTTTTGCACAGTATTGTACATTACAAAGAATAGGAAAGGGAAAGGGGGATTATGGAATAATGACTGTACATCTGAAATGTGTGTGAAATACTTCTTACCTCATGCAGAAGCTGAGTAAAAGAGGAAAAATCTCTCCTTTTTTTAATAAACAATTTTTTGTGCTAGTTATAGGTCTTTTGTGTCATTTTTTAAATGACGTTTTGGGATGGAGATTTTGCTGAAACATTATCAACCCTTGTTAATGATATTATTTTGAACACAGTTGAACAAATATTATAGGGAAAATCACCACCACCACCACCACCATCATCATCATCATCATCATCATCATCATCCACATTGGTGTCTATTTTATGAGCTTAGATCACAAAAAGGCAACAAGGTGAATTCATGACATTCACTGTGTGAGGAAATCACACTTTGCTAACAGGTTTTTAAAAATGACTGTTGTTACTAACGCATTCAATAAACTGGTTCTTTACCGAGGTTATTTGTAGTATTGTGTAGGCAAGATTAGAAAAAATGATTAGAATATTTAGGTGAAAATTGAGTAGATGAAGATTAGAAAAATGTCAGCTAATCTTTTTTACAATCTTCAGCTGTTCACTTTGGGTGAACCTGGATCCACTGTTTCCTGTTTTTCACTGACAGGAGTGGAATCTCATGGTGCATCCATCCTCCTCAAGGTTCACCGTATTTTGTGTGGTCTAAGATGCTTTTCTGCGCATCACGGCTGTATAGAGTTGTTCTTTGAGACACCTTAGCCTGGTTCATGGTGATGATTTTTGTTTTTCGCATTATGCTATGTAAACTTGGCTTTGTGTGAATAATCAGTACTGTCCGAAATACTCAAACTCCCCATTTGGATATTTGATGTGAACATTATATGAAGCTCTGCACGATTTAACACATTGACCTACAGCTAAATGAATGAACAGGGTGTTTCTATTAAAGTGGCCACTGAGGTTATAGGTGTTTTCATGTACTCTTTTATACCGTATGCTGCCACACCTAAAAGATATTCATGTACTGCACGTGATATTTATCAGAGATTGATGGTGATGGTGGAAGTACAGTCTGTTTAAACAGTGAGCATGATGGATTAGCTATGGAACTTGTCACGTGTATGATGTCAAACGTGAACATGCAGCACTGCTTCTTAGCTCTGATTGGTTCCTGATTCAGTCCTCAACAACAATATAAGGCGGCTGAACGTAAACCGCAACTGACTGCAAGAGAACAGCAGGTCCGGTATGTACCTTTACTTTTATTAAAACAGAATAATTATTTCTGAATATTGTGTAAAATAGTTAGCTTTTTTGTGACATCTGTGGTATTTTTTTTAGTTTGCCAGTAATATACCAAGAGAGCCCTCCGTGACAGACGTAAAGATGAAAGCAGTTCTTTGTACCGTTGCATTTCTGCTTGTCTTTGGTAAGTCGTGATGGGAAAAGAAGTTTGTTGAAAATGTTGTTGAATAAATAAAATTCTCCTTAAATTTGACATTTAAAAATTCCACATATAGGACAGCCTCCAAAGCCATGCATTTCTAATAATATAAGTATTTATGCTTTAGTATTTAATTTCAAATCTAACATGAAATTTTTTTTTTTTTTTTTAGAATTTTCTGCAAGCAGCAGTGTGTCATGCCAAGGAGAAGATTGTCAACTGAACGATATAGAATTAGATGCCCAAAATGCAGCTCCTGCTCCAGTGGGTACCTGTCTGATTATGGGTGACCCACATTACAGCACGTTTGATGGAAGTTACTACAACTTCATGGGAAACTGCTCCTACATCGTCGCCAAAAACTGCTTTGTAGATGATGAACATCCAGCATTTCAAATCAACACGAAGAACGCACCCAATGGCAACACACAAAATACGATGATTACCGTGGTCACAATTCTAGTGTACGGCACCAATATAACCATCAGCCAGTCTCAGATGGGGCTTGCAGAGGTACGAGGCTGTCATACAATTAAAAAATACACTACTGTTCAAAGGTCTTAGGCACCCTATTGTTTTTAGGTACAACTTTTGTTATTCATGTTCTGACGCTCAGTAAAACGTAGAAGCTAATTTCCTTTTAAAACTGCACACATTGTACCTGGGAACACTGTTTAAGAAAAATGCATAGCAAATATCAACTTCCTTTAGTTTATTACTGTTTACTGCACTTTATAGTGTTTTCTTTTATATAGAAACATCATTATTTTCGAAGGCGTCTTTGCTTTACAGCGAGTCTTTGCATGTGACTAAGACTTCTGCATCATCGTACTGTACAGTGATTAGCTGGTAAGTTTTACTGAGTATCTTGGAGAATCTGCCACAGCTCTTCTGGAGACTTTGACTGTCACACTTACTTCTTTTATTAGCATGTAAAATAAAAGCAGCAGCCTTCATTATGTTTTATAGTCTGAAAAGTAGTGCTGTCATGTGATTAATTTTTTTATTCTTGCGTTAAATGCGGTTTTAACACACATTTTGTTTTGCGTTGTACATGCAGGTCGCCACCGTAGAGCCATTGAAAATGACTTTATTTGATAAAGGTGAAATATTAACGATGATTTGTATTTTCGTTATTTTAAATGAAAAATAGTTTTTGTCTTTCGTTCATCTGATATACTGCTTAGAGTTGGAGTTTAATTAAAGGCATTGATTCGCCATTTTAAATGAGAGTAATGCGGCACCAAACCAAAACCAAAACATACATTAAAAAGTTAAAATACATCACCCACAGTTCCTAGACGTTTCATGACATTTCATGACATCAAAAGTGTCTACAGCATACAAAATGAGTCTGAACAGCCTTGTTTATCATGCTAAATACAGTCGAGTGCTGCCAGTGTAATCAAGCTGTCCGCTGTTGATGACGTTGCAGGGTGTTTCAAATAGAGCTATTTTAGTGACCGAGTTCCCTATGAAGTGCCCTTGGGATTCTGTACCCTGTGCAGTGTGTGGGGAGCAGGGATACAGATTAGGGATACTTGCGATCCTTGCGATCCTTGCGATCACAATTAATTCTTTAATGCGTTAACATGTTTGTTAACGCATTAATTTGACAGCACTACTGAAAAGTGGTCTGTTATGTAATGTGTTGCTTTCGTTACTGACATACAAACGTTTTTGTGTAACATTTCATTTTTTTTGGAAAGGTAACATTTGGAAATATAAAATATTTTTGTACTGACTCAATAATGCACAACATGAATAACAAAAGTTGTACCTAAAAACAGTAGGGTGCCTAATACTGTTGCACAGAACTGTATGTATACAAGCATAATGTAGTATTGTGTTCAAGTTAAAATCCCATATCATACCTTTTCATTTCAGATTAACGCTTCACTCTGGAACTTTCCAGTCTCTTTGTATAACGGTGCTGTGAAACTCACAGCAAACACCTTCTCAGTTAGGATGCAGACAGATTTTGGCCTGTCAGTTCAGTATAACTATGATCAGTATTTGGTGGTGACTGTCCCAGAGAGCTTTATGGGAAAGATGTGCGGTCTGTGTGGGAACTTCAATGGGAATAACCAGGATGACCTGACTACTCCCAGCGGCACTACAGCAGGCAGTATTCCAGAACTGGGAAAGAGCTGGAGAGTATCAGGCCCCCCAGGAGAAGCTTTTTGTCAAGACGAGTGTCCAGGGCAGTGTCAGAGTTGTGAAGGTGCTTCTTGGTTCACGCGCATGAACGCAAAGCTTAGCTGTAGCGTTGTCACATTCCTCACCAAAGGACCTTTGCATGAATGCAAGAGTGTCGTTGACCCCAATGTCTTCTATGAGACCTGTCTGTACGACTACTGCACCGGCAAAGACGTCAGCAATTTCTTATGTCAGACTGCTGAGATATACATAGACGCCTGTACGCAAGCTGGTATACATGTTTACAACTGGAGAGGCCTCCTTAAATGCCGTGAGTATCATAAAAAAAATATGATGACAATAAATGCTTTGTACGGATGGGTAAACATGAAAAAAATTGATGGTATGAAATTATTTCATAGCTAATATCGCATTGTTTCATCTTAATATTTCATTATTGTGGAAATATCCACACAATAATAAGGGACTATTATAGATTTCCCTCAATTTAAGTTTTTGGAGGCAAAACTTTGACTATACTTGAATGCATTTAAGTGAATTACCAATATTGGACAAGCAAATTCTACTAAACCAACATCTGGCTTACTTACTATCTCAGAAACAGCAAAAGGATTAAGAGTTTGAAGCTAATATTCACTATGGTGGACTGGTGTCTATTCCTGACTCGCTCCCAGTCTTCCTCTGTATCCAATGCAAACCTGAGCAGGAAAAAGTGGTTACTCACAAAACAGTTATTTATATAGATTGTGGCGTGTCTAAATAACTTTTTTAATATCATGTCAAAATAACGACATTGCACTCCGACATTTTTAAAAAATCTGGGAATTCCATAGTATTGTTTTCATGTACTAAAGCATAATTTATTCATATTGATTTACAGTATATGAGCAATAGATTAAATAATGTTGCTGCTCAGAATTCACTGAAGTACCAGAAAAACTGGTATACCAGGTAATACTTGGTAGGTCCCCCATGGGATCTTGGAGGGAACGTTGCACAGTCCTCATGCTGATGTTTGTTGAGGCCCCAGCATTAAATTCCGATGTTACTTGAGGCAGTGTTACACGTCTATCACGTGAAACAATTCTCACCAGCTGACGCTGCTCACGTTCACCCAGAGTCTTTACAGCCACGCTGCTGTCATAAGTTTGAGGTTTTGCCGGAATTCTTGTAGTCACGGTTCACCCTTGAAATGCTCATACGTGAAAATCCAAACTTCGCTTCTATCTCAGAAATGCTACGGTCCATCTCACGAGCTCCAACTATTAAACCATGTTGAAAATCGAAAATCATGATAACTTGCTATTCTCATTGCGGAAACATCTCTAGAAGCTTCCATAAATGCCTGTCGCTTTATATACACACTGACGGACACAACCAATGACGTGCATATGTGATGTTGCTATGTATTTTGCATAGGCTCCAGCACCAGTTTTTCTGGTATTTCAGTGTATTTAAACATTTACTAACTATTTAAACATGTATCCCCCTCCTTTACTCTTTTTTATAAAGCTAACCCTCAATGCCCAGCAAACAGTCACTTTGAGTCCTGTGCCTGTCCTGCTACCTGTGAGAATCCCACTCCATCTGCTGAATGCCAGGCAAACTGTGCTGAGGCTTGCACTTGTGATGATGGATACTTGTGGAGTGGAAACGTATGTGTCCCTAAGAATCAGTGTGGCTGCGTGTACAAAAGTGGAGGTGATGTGCGTTACTTAAAGGCTGGAGAAACCTTCTGGGCTGATGATACCTGCACCAAAAAATGCACTTGCACCCCGACAAACGGTGAAGTGGTGTGTGAAAACACGAGCTGTCCGATGGGAACTGCATGCGCCGTTGCTGGTGGGGTCAGAGGCTGCCAGAAAGTACCAAATGCCACTTGTAATATCTACGGAGATCCTCACTACAACACATTTGACAATGGCACCTACGACTTCCAGGGCACTTGTACTTACATTGCCGCTCAGGGCTGCCACCTGGAGGGAACACAACTCACTCCTTTTAAAGTTATAGTAGAGAATGAGAGATGGAATGAAATCCAAATGACTCCAAATGTCTCGATGGCCAAGGTGGTGGTTGTGGAGGTGTACGGCATGACTATAGTTCTGCGAAGAAATCAGCTACATCAGGTCATGGTTAGTACAAACTTAAATACATTTTTTTTATTTAAAGGTAACACTCAGTTGGTACCAATCCTGACTTTGATTATTTACTAGAACAGCATGTCCTGTTAACAGTGTGTCTGAATTCCTCTTATACCATACTAATGGGCCACATATGTACCAAAATCTTTTAGTATTTGTTTTTTACTTACATTTATTGTGTAGCATGTCCATAATACTTATTATTTTCAGTTATCACTTTCAATACAGCATCCATAAACAGTGCTTCCTTCACAAAAGTCTTTTTATTTCTTTCTTGAAGTTAATAAGACCAAAGCGATTCAGGTTTCAGGAAACCTGAAAGCATGAAGTACTCTATCCTAAAGGCTTTCCTGTATCAGAAAAATTACTCACCATTGCAAAACGCTGACACCCGTGACTTCTTCCATATATGTTAAATAGAATAAATTAGCTTACAGGAAACTTCATTATATTAGTGGTTAGACATCTTTATTAAATAACAACACAAGGTGCATTTGACCATGTAGTATATTTATTTATTTATTTATTTAAATATTATTATTTAATATTTATTATTATTATTATTTAAAAAAATTATTGTTAATTGATTATATTTTAAAAAATGTTTATTTATTTATTTATCTATCTATTTATCTATTTTTAAGAATTATTTATTTATTTATTTACATTTATTTTAATTATTTTTTTTATTTAAGAGTTAATAATGTTTACTTATTTATTATTTACTTGAATATGTGACTTGACAAAGTAATGAGCATGTCTTGAAACAACTACATGATTGTTAAATTGTATTTTTTTTTAATCTATTATAAAAAAGCTGTGACTTACTGCATATTCAGTTAACAGTTTCTAATGCTTTCAGTGTCCAAGAAAGAATACGAGTAGATCATGATGCATTTCCACCCATTTTTTTCAGGTGGATGGTGTCTTAACCAACATCCCTGTAAATCTCAACAACGGGGAAGTGATAGTCCAGCAGGAGGGCTCTCACAATGTCATCCTTACAAACTTCGGTCTAAAAGTGGCCTATGATATGATATTTCAAGTTCTCATCACACTCCCTGGCACATATTCAGGAAAGACCTGTGGCATGTGTGGAAACTTTAATGGTAATAAGCACGATGACCAGCTGTTACCAGATGGGAAAGAAGCCAAAAATAACGAAACCTTTGGAGCGGCTTGGAAAGTGGCCGTCCCCGGTGTTGTGTGTGATGATGGCTGCATCGGTGATTTGTGTCCAAAATGTCCAAAAAATAAGGAACAGGTGTTTGAAAAGGACTGCAGTATTATTACCAACCCTGATGGTCCATTTGCTGCCTGTCAAAGTGTAATTAACCCTGAATCCTACTTCAGGGATTGTGTTTATGACGTCTGCATGAGCGATGGAGATCAACATATGCTGTGCCACAGCGTCGCTGCGTACATGTCTGACTGTCAAGACTTTGGAATCCCGGTTAATAACTGGAGAACATCAACATTCTGTCGTAAGAATGACACTCATACGATTTTATACTGTTTTCCACTGCAAAAGTATTCTCGATTCCACTGATTCTAAGTTTGTGTCCACTTTTTTTTGCAGCCTTATCGTGTCCTCCCAACATGGTGTATGAAATCTGTGCGACGGCGTGTGACACACCTTGCCCTGGACTTACTGATGTGATGAAGTGTGATATCCAGGTCTGTGCTGAAGGCTGCATGTGTCAACCTGGATTCTTCAGCAATGGGACTGGCTGTGTTACAGCAGATCAGTGTGGCTGCTATGAGAACGGACAAACCTATAAGGTAGGACACACACAGAGTAAAAAAAATCACTTTGTTCTGGGTTGAATTATATAATTTACTTTTAAGATATTTTTATACTCCAGCAATAAATAAAACGCAAAGCACTTTAATTTACTACGATTTTTTCCTTTGTAGATTAATGAGACTGTCATCACAGATAATTGTCAAGAACGCCTGACCTGTCTTCCATCCGGCAAATTAAAACACGAAAGCATCAGTTGTGAAAGTAGTGAGGTCTGCACCATTAAGAATGGTGTTCGTGGATGCTACCCAAGGCAGTGCCTGTTGGAGGCTGGCGGCTCCTTTAGCCTTTTCAGTGGAGAAACTTGGACCATCACATCAGTAGGAGCCTACGAGTTAGTGAAAGTGTGTAATGGCGCTCTTGAAGTCGAATGGTTCCGGGTGGTGGTCGAGTTCGGACTTTTCGGAAGCCAAAACAGCGTTGCGGCTGTGTATGTGTTCTTTGAAGACGTCTTCATTACTGTCACCAGTGATCAATCCACTTGGGTATGTATCCTAGTAAAATTATATTCCCTACTTGTGTAGCCTGCTATTTAAAGCACTCTTTAATCAACCAGTAAAATATATATTATACTGTATATTAATAAAAATATATAAATCAATATTAGTAAAAAAAAACTAAACAAAACACAGATTACAAGAAGTTAAGATGATTTTTACAAGGCTGAATTAAGCCATAATACAAGTCCAGGCTTGAATTTAATCTTACATTTTCCTACCATTTATACAGTCTGTAAAACCGCAAACAACATAGCATTCCATTTTCATAATTTGTTTCACAATGTATTGGTTATTTTTTTTCCCCAAATTAAACAAGAAAGTAATGTCATATACAATACAAAATAATATGCACATGACAGTAAATTAACATTTCCTAATAACAACATTATTTCGAACAAATAAACTCTCATAAGAAGGGAAAATGATCACCTGTGCATGTATCTTTCTCAAGATATTTTTTTCTGAATGAAAATGAGAAAGTATTTGGTGCAAAACCAAAAATGCCTAAAAAATTACATCGTCCTTTTCTTTCACAAAAAACTTCTTTAATATAGATGTTTTGTATTGTTTTGTCTTTTCTTGTTTTGTCCTGCTTTGTTTTGATTTGTCTTGTCTTGTTTTGTCCTGTGTCGTTTTGCTTTGTCTTGCCTTGTCTTGTTTTGTCCTGCTTTGTTTTGATTTGTCTTGTCTTGTTTTGTCCTGTGTTGTTTTGCTTTGTCTTGCCTTGTCTTGTTTTGTCCTGCTTTGTTTTGCTTTGCTTTGCTTTGCTTTGCTTTGCTTTGCTTTGCTTTGCTTTGTCTTGTCTTGTCTTGTCTTGTCTTGTCTTGTCTTGTCTTGTCTTGTCTTGTCTTATCTTGTCTTGTCTTGTCTGGCCTTGTCTTGTCTTGTCTTGTCGTGTTTTGTCCTGCTTTGTTTTGCTTTGTCTTGTCTTGTTTTGTCTTGTCTTGTCTTGGTTCATTCAGGGGCTCCATACTTTATTCTTAATATTTCTGACAAATATATATTTATAATTTGTTTTTTGTTTTTTTCAGATCAATGGAAAATCTGTCACTCTGCCACAGCAGCTGACGAATGAAGTGATAGTGCAGCTGGTTGAAGATACCATCATTATTGAAAAGAAGGGGAGCTTGCAGGTGTCTTTCAGTCTTTCACTTGGGCTTGTAGTGAGTCTGAGTGATGAAGTGGCACCAAATGTGTGTGGTGCCTGTGGAAGCGACAACAAAATATTCGATGTCCAGCATCAAAGCATTCAGGAATACTTAGCTTTATGGAGCGCTCTTGACTTTCCAGGTGGCTTTTGTTAAATACGCTGTTTGATATGATGATAAGGTCATATGGCAGTGGCTTTGATTTAACATTGGATTTAAGGAATAAAAGATAGCAGCATCAATAGCATTATAAGACCCTGTTTACACCTGGCATAAAAATGTGTTTTTGTGGATAGCTGATGGCCTTTTCACGTGTCTCAAATGCATCTTCACTGACAACTTATAATTGTATTTCATGAATAGGGAGGGTTGGAATGACATCATTACAAATATAGCCCCCAACAGCCTAATCCATTGGTTGGCAATTTCCTGATTAAATAGGTGACTACATGGAAACCTGCATCTAAAATGAATTTACAGAGTACACAAAGATTTAAATGAACATTCTCGATGCTGATTTTGTTCATCGTTGCAGAGACACATCATATTTTGTATAGTCTGTAGCTAGAGCCCTTTTTATCCCTAGTGATAATTTTCTTTGTACAGCCCATCTATGCATTTTGTAATAAGCAAACAAACATTGTACCTGATCATGGTGCATCCCGGGTGTGTGACGTGAAATCTGAACATGAGCCGATCACCAGAGAATCACATGTTGATACATGGTGTAAACAGGGCCTTACATATTAAGCTTCATTCAGAACTTTTTATTAAAATTTAATACTTTACAGATCTTGAAATGTTTAGAGAATTCAAACATATAGTTATCTTTTTGCTTCACTTAAGATCCAGATCCATAAAATTCTGCAGTGTAACGCTGAAACATTTGAAACACTTTACTCATTGGTTGCTTGATTTGCTTATGTTACTGACACCGTACTGTCATGGCATTTCCAAATAAAGCTTTTACCTTAACTTTTATGACTTGCTTTTCTCATTATGGGCTTCTCAATATTATTCTAGTGACATCATAAACAGAGAATGTGTGTGTTTAAAACCTAAGTTAGGTTTAGGTTTAATTGTATGAAAGGATAGGAAACAAAGACATATTGAACAATATAAATGAACATCATTGGCCACATAATGTGATACGATACCTTCAGGATGGTATATACAGTACTGCATTGTCTATGTGTATTTAAATAAAATAAATAAAGTAAATCTTGTTAGCAGGAGCAATAGGCAGCTGCTTTGAATACAAAATCATTTCTTTGTTGGGAATATGTTACTCTATGCAATAATAATAATAATAATAATAATAATAATAATAATAATAATAATAATAATAAAAGGTTTGTGGAAAAAATCACAACAAAATAATAAAATATAAATGTATATTTTAAAAATGTTTTAATAGTAATAAATTAATGAGATAAACATTTAAAAAATAACATAAGTATTTGTAAATATTTATTCAGATAACAACTTTGATATAAGAAAGAAAGCTTAAAGATTGGCTTTAGTCTGTTTTTCAAACAGTGATAGTTAAAGTGGTGAAAACCAAGATGTGCCTAGGACTAGAGTATAAAACTTTAAGTATTAAAGCAATGTTTCTTCAAACTACAAATTTCCTGCAATAGATTTTCAATAGACTTTCTTCATTGTCACTATTTTGATATATAATATTCCACTTACAGATTTTACATAATTACTTTAGTGATAGAAGCAAAAAAAGAGGCTCAGTCAATAATAAATAAATAAATAAATAAATAATACACACTCTCAGGCAAACAGGCAGCTCCAAATGCAGGAAAATATAAATAGACATTTCTTCTTAAAAATAATCTTCAAATTATCTGAATCTGATCCTACAATCTCCATAACATAGCAAAATGGAAAGATAAAAAAATGGAAACCTCTCCAGAACTGGCCTGCACCAAAATATCACTTAAAACTTCATCAGTCAGATATGAACAGACTACTTAATATAGCTTACAACAAATGGATTTGTGTTCTTGGGCATTTTATGTGCACACTATTACATCATTTTAGCTGACAAATTCATTGTCTTTATCATGGTAATAATACTGATATGGTATTTATTTATTATTGTAGCTATTTGTGCTAATTATATGAGGTTCCATGCATGATTCTGCCTAAATCTTATACAGATGTTTAAAATGTGGCTCCTGTTTAGCAGGAATTAAACTCTTCAGTGACAACAAGCCTATATGGATAAGATCAAAGTCCACTATATTGTAATAAATTGACAAAATATATGCAGTTATTCTTGTCACTGCACTAATATTAGTTCTTTGGGATCAATTAAAGGCATTGGACTCTTCTTTCTGACCAGCATTCATCGGCATCGTGTAGACTAGCAGTCAAACAAATGGTGCACACCTGCTCATCTAAATGAGATTGTTGGACATCCCACTCTAGAACCATGGGTTATAATATGGAGTTGCCCCTGGTTGCACCTATAATAACCTCCACTCTCTCTTCTGGGAAGGCCTGCTGTTTTTTTTCTGGAGTATGTCTGCCAGAATTTATGTTACACTTCATCCCAGAGGTGTTCATTGGGGTTAAGATCAGGGCTCTATCATCAAATACATGGTTACCATGTCTTTATGGAGCTGGCTTTCTGTACAGGGGTACAGTCATGCTGGAATAGACAAGGAACTTCCCTAAACTCTTGCCACAGTGTTGGAAGTGTACAATTGTATAAAATGTCTTTGTACAAGTCTGAGTCAAAAATTATCCGCACTCTGGCTATAGAGTTTATTTTAATCACCTTTCAGAAAAGACAAATACATCATTTTCTGACATAATCTCCCAGCATTTCAATCCACTTCGTCCATCTGTCAACAAGCTTTCGTATTCCCTCATTAAAAATGCTTTAGGCTGAGCTACGAGCTACGAATGCATCGCTGTCTTCACCTCTTCATCAGACGTGAAGCTTCGTCCTTGTAGGGCTTCTTTCAGGTTTCTTGTACCGCAGTCACAAATAAACTGACGTAACACATTCAAACCTGCACAGCAGTGACTGGGGAGACAGTGACCTCGTAAGGAAAGCACTGATAAGACAGTGCGGCCAACATAAGTTTTGATATGACCAGAGTGCAGATAATTTTTGACTCACCCTTGTATGCTGTAGCCTTAACATTAGCATTTCCCTCTGATGGAACTAAGGGAAAAATAGCCCCAGACCATTATCCCTACCGTTGGCACTATGCAGTCTAGTAGGTAGTGTTCTTCTGGCATATGCCAAACCCAAGTTTACCTTCAGACTGCCAGATAGTGACTTGTGATTCATAACTCCAGAGAACATGTTTCCACTGATCCAGAATCCAGTGTTGATGAGTTTTACACCGCTCCAGGCAGTGCAAATGGTGATCTTAGTCTTGAGTGCAGCTACTCAGCCATGGAAACACATTTCATGGCACCCAGTTCTGGTGTAGTGTGTGTTGCAACTGAAGATAGGGAAATTTGACCATGGCAGATCTAGCAGGGCAGAAACTGAATTAACTGACTTGTGGCAAAAGGAGCATCCTATGATAGTGCCGTGTTGAAATTCACTGAGCAATTCAGTACGACCCATTCTACTGACAGTCTGTGTCTATGGAGATTGCATGGGTATGTGCTTGATTTTATGCAACTGTTATTAGTGCGTGTAGCTGAAACACCTGAAATTAGGAGGGATGTCTATATATATATATAGTACATAGAATATACTGGGCTTTTTTCTTCCTTTTGATAAGTGCTTATGGTTTGAAATTTGTTTTGAAGACAGTGCTGTAAAAAGTATTTTTCAAATTTATTCACTTTTTGGATATTTGTCACACTTGAATCTCTCTGAACATCAAATTTCTTTTATTAGTCAAAGATAACCCAAGTAATTATAAAATGCTGGTTGTAAATGATGATTTCATTTATCGAAGGAGAAATACTATTCAGTTCTACCTGGCCCTATGTGAAAATATAACTGTCTCCGTAGCTACTAAATCAACCAGTTAACCAAATTCAATTAACTATTGAGTTTAATGTCACTAGCCACAACCAGGCATGATCACTGCCATACCTGTTGAATCAAAACGTCACTTAAATAGAACCTGTCTGGCAATGTAAAGCAGGCTAGAAGGCCTCAAAAAGCAGAAAATGACACCACGTTCTAAAGAGATGTGAAACAAAATCATTGAAATCTACCAGTTGGGAAAGGGTCACAAAGCCATTGCTAAGGCACTTGGACTCCAGTGAACCACAGTGAGAGCAGTTATATAGAAATGGAGAAAACTTGGAACGGTGGAGAATGGCGGAGTGGACGGCCTACAAATATTTCACCAAGAGCACATCGACAACTCGTCCAGGAGGTCACAGAAGAACCCAGACAGACATCTAAAGAACTGCAGGCCTCACTTGCCTCAAGGTCAATGTGCATGATTCCACAATAAGTAAGACATGGGGCAAAAATGGCCTTCATTGGAGCAGGGGTGTATCAAGCTTTTCAAAAGTGGGGGTGTTCTGGGATGGGGAAGTTAAATCCCCTCTGAAATGATCACAACCAAATTATAATTACAATCACGACCAATTATAACTTCTGGAATTTCTACATTTTATGTACATCTAGGCCTACAGTAT
>JAOVVH010000015.1:12006229-12018205 GCA_028566435.1 Scorpiodoras heckelii
CATTTTCAATGGTCCTACGATGCTGACCTGCATGTACAACACAAATCACAATGTGCATTAAAACCGCGATTAACGTGTGATTAAAAAAATTAATTGCGTGATTAATGCGATTAAAAAAATTTGTCGCATGACAGCACTACTTTTATTATATCTGAAAAGTTTAATGTGAACTCTAACACTAAGTAACTAATCTTAAAAAGGCTAAAGAGTTTAGCAGAAGCAATAAAATCATTATTAAATCAGTATTTTGTGTCAAATTAGGCTGATTCAGGCTGATATTAAAAACCTTGTCAGGGTCCTGCTGTACCCTGTCAGGGTGTAATTTGCAACACTGAAGTATTCGTTGCACTTTGTGTGTATTTGGTGATTTGACTTGCATATAAATGCTCACGTCCCATGTGCTTCTTGTTGCTGAAGTTACTGTCATTGTTATGTGATGGCTAGGACAAAATTTAAGCTAAAAAACTAATTTGCATAACATGGACATGATGGTCCAGGCTTCACTAGCAACATAAATGCAAAATACAAGGAAGCTAAAGAGCTCTTTGTAAGCTAGCTAGCCACTTGCTAAACACTTGTTGTGAGTTAAAAGCTACTGCCATGGGTAAACAAGCAAATGTCAGTTGACCATTATATTTGTATAAATATAACTTACCACTGTGTGTGACTAGCTGAATTGATCGTAACCCAGCAGGCTTCTCACTCGTTTGTTCACTGGCAGGTAAAATTATGAAATGACGCATGTAGCTGCTATGCGGTGATGATCCACCATGGACGTAAAGGGCAGACAAATGTATGAAAACAAATGGGTTGCCCTGAATATTTGTATACCTTCACAGTGTATGCATTTATTTGATATTTGTCTTGCTGAAATTGCATTTTGCATCTAGACGTGTGCTTATTTCTTTCTGCATTTCTTTCTGTTTCTGTTCCTCCTGTTTGCTGTAGGTGGTAAGGGCCAGATTGGAGGATCGAGGCTTGGAAGTCCGTGATGTGAAGCTTAACGGTTCAGCTGCAAGCTACGTGCTTTACAAGGACACAGGCTTAGGCTACAAGGACCTGGATCTGATCTTTGGCCTGAGTTTGAGTGATGACAGGACGTTTGACGTGGTAAAAGAAGTGGTTCTGGCCAGCCTGCTGGACTTCCTGCCAGCTGGAGTGAACCACGAGCGCCTCAGCGCCCTTGCCCTCAAGGAGGCCTATGTGCAGAAGCTGGTTAAAGTGCGAACTGACACCGACTGCTGGAGCCTCATCTCTCTTTCCAACAATACAGGCAAGAATGTGGAGTTGAAGTTTGTTGACACACTGCGGCGCCAGTTTGAGTTCAGCGTCGACTCATTTCAGATCGGTCTTGACTCGCTATTGCTGTTTGACCGCTGCTCTGAGGCCCCCATGTCGGAGAGCTTTCACCCAACTGTGCTTGGCGAGAGCATGTACGGTGACTTTGGGGAAGCTCTGGAACACCTGCGCTCCAAGACTATTGCTACGCACAGTCCCGAGGAGATCCGTGGTGGTGGTTTGCTGAAATACTGCCACCTGCTGGTGCGTGGCTTCCGGCCGGCATCGGAGGAGCACATGAAAACGCTACAGCGCTACATGTGCTCACGCTTCTTCATCGACTTCCCAGATGTAGGGGAGCAGAGACGGAAACTTGAGGCATACCTTCAGAACCACTTTGCTGGCATGGAACACAAACGCTATGAGTGCCTAGTGACTTTGCGGAATGTTGTTGATGAAAGCACCGTATGCCTAATGGGTCACGAGCGGAGACAGACCCTGGCACTCATCTCGGCACTGGCGCTGCGCACGCTCACCGAACAAAATGCCATTCCTGCACTCCCTAACGTCACCTGCTACTACCAACCGGCACCGTACGTACACGACGGGAACTTTAGCAATTACTACGTGGCTCATGTGCACTCTCCTATAAACACTTACCGGACATGGCTACCCTGCAGCTGAGTCACAAGAAGAGGAAGATGGCGAGATGATGAAAAAGTGAATGGCTTGAATGGCTTCAAAATGCATTCCAGTTCTGAGCTGTTTTTAAAATTTGAGTGTATGCCTTTCCATGCACATCGTTCTTTGGCAATGAGAGAAGAAGAAAAAATATATTACTCGTTATACAGTATCTTTACTTTTACCTAATATTTTTGTGTACTGTCACCCACTACCACCAAAATAATGAACACTGCTGTAACCATAAAACTGGTTTGAGCCATTCTGTTGTTTTTAACAATATATAGTTTAAGATTACATATAAGTTTTGATTTTTTAAAAACACAAGAGAAAAAGAGTGAGGGAAATGAGAGAAATAAATTCTGAAGCAGTTCTCTGCTTTACCTTTTTCTGATGTAATCCATTTTGTGGATATACTGTATATAGTATATAGGTTTTTTTGTGTATGTATAAAAAAAAAGTGTTCATAACTTAAAAAAAAAAAATCATTCCAAACCTTCTACAAAAAGAAATCTATGCGTGCAGAAGGCTAATGTTCAGGTTTGACTGTGGTTTGTAAACTTCCTTCTTATTTGAGCTTGTGACAACCAAAGATTTTATTTTTAAGAACCCTGTATGGAATTGTTATGTGTTATTCAAAGTGCCTAAAACTGACTACAAAAGTATGTAACAGTTTCATCCTTTGGGATATTTTAAATTGTATTTCTATTTTCAGCATCAGGGCATTTTCTTAATAAATTGAATAAAAAACAGAATTTAAATGTTGACACTTTTTAGTGTAGTTTTATTGTTCTATTTATTTTCTATAAACGTACATATTTAATACATGTACATTAATACTTTTTTTTTGAATAATCATTTCCATTCTCTTCTTTCTTCATTCTTATTCTTTTCATCTCTGTTCCAGTTGGTTTCTTTATATACAAGGTCCATCCAGAAAGTAATGAGAATAATTTAATTATTATTATAAATTACTATAATTATTATAAAATACAATATCATCACCTCCAAAATATGATCCTTGTGAACACACAGCACTTCCAACGCCTCTGCCATTATTGGTAGCAGTGCTTAAAATCGTCAACTGTGAGGGTGTTCAGAGTCTCAGTCGTGACTCTGTAGATGTTATTTACTGTGTAGAAGTGGTGGTGGTTTTAATCTTGGAATTCTGGTCCGTTCCCTTGAGAATCAAAAAAGACAACGAGCAGTGACTTGGTTTTTGATTTGCTCATGCGAGCTTTCCTTGGGCGAGGTGATGTTGTCGTGTTCCATTCAGCATTTTGTCTATTTGTCTCAGGATAATTAATCTCCTGTGATCACTCTGTTCAGGAAATTGGGCTCTCTTGTTAAATGATCCAACATTTACTCCAAACTCGCTTGCATTGTTCCAATGACGAGGCACTTCAGCAGGGCTTCACAAAAACAAACATCTGGGCACTGCAAAGGCTAGAATGCAACTGAGACAGGTCCTACAGACCTCGTATATGCAGTATATACTGTGTATGTGTATACACTGATCCATCATTAAACAACATTAAAACCACCTGTCTACTAATGTGTAGGTTCCAGTTGTGCAGGTAAAACAGCTCTGATTTTTCGAAGCATGGACGCCACAAGATCGGAAGGTGTACTTTGGTATCCGACACCAAGATGTTAACAGCAGATCCTTATTCTGTAAGAAGTAAGTTGGGGCCACCATTGGTTGAACTTGTCTGTCCAGCACATCCCACAGAACTATTTGCCATATTCCTCAAACCATTCCTGAACAATTTTGGCAGTGTGCTCCCCACAAGCATCAATGAGCCTTGAGCCCCTGTGACCCTGTTCCTGGGTAGGTACTAACCACTGCATATAGCGAACACCCCACATGTTTAGGAGATACTCTGTCCCAGACATCTAGCCATCACAATTTGGCCCTTGTGAAAGTCAGTCAGATCCTTACACTTGCCCATTTTTTCCTGCTTCCAACACATCAGTTTCAAGAACCGACAATTCAGTTGCTGCATGTACATTGCTGCATATTTGGCATATAGATTTGATTTTCATATATATACAAACCACATGTCCAGAAAAGTTATGGCACTTAAAAATGCAATAAAAATGCAATAAAAACTAATTTGTTAAATAACTTGAACCTTTATTTAACTGATAATAGTACAACAAAAACCATTTTCAGTATTTTCACTGACAAACCTAATTATATTTTGTAAATATAAAAAAAAAAGTGAAAACAAAATGCCTACAACACACTCAAAGTTGGGACAGATGCAAAATAAGACACATACAATAAGATGCAATACAAGTAACACTGTTCTTGGTCAGATGAGTTCATGTTTCAGCTTTTTTCGAGAAAAACACACATCAGATATTATGTGCCAAAGTTGAAAAAAAACGTGCAGACTGTTACCAAAGAAAAGTACAAAAACCTGCAATCTGTGATGGCATGGGAGTGCATCAGTGCCCACGGCATGGGTGATCTGCATATATGTGAAGTTACCATTGATGCGGAGGCTTATATTGGTATTTTGCAGAGATATATTCTGCCTTAGAGATGACTGCTTTTCCCAGGACAATGCCAGGCCTCATTCTACAAGAGTTACAACAATGTGACTTGACAGGCTTGCCTGCAGGCCAGATCTGTGTCTTATTGAAAATGTATGGTGCATCATGAAAAGGAAAATCAGATAACAGTGACCACAGACTGTTGAGCAGCTCAAAGCTTGTGCACAGCAAGAATGGGCAAACATTCCACTTGCAAAAGTGCAGTAATTAGTATATTTAAGTCCCAAACAATTAAAATGTGTAATTAAAAGAAAAGGTGATGTGACCCAGTGGTAAACATGCCTCTGTCCCGACTTTTTGTGTGTTGCAGGCATTAATTTCAAAATTTGTTTATATTTAACAAATACAATTAAGTTCTTCATTGAAAACACTGAAAACCTTCTCTTTGTCCTTTTGTTAAATAAAGGCTCAAGTGAATTAACAAATTACAGTTTTGTTTTTTTATTGCATTTTTAGAAAGTCTCTCAACTTTTCTGGAAATGGGGTTTGTGTGACTCAAATGCAACTGTATATGCTAAGACTTAATAAAAAGTAAGTGGATTTTCAAGGAAATTCCTTTTACCTGTAAGAATTCCAGTAAATATTGGGTGAGCCAGAGGACCAAAGGTAAAAAAAAACTTCAGGGGTCTACATTTGTTCTAAATGCACTTTTCAAGGCACCTGGTGTACAGTATACTGCTGGCTCAAATGCTGTGTCAGTGAGTGATGTGGAAACACCTACTCTCCCTGGAATTGCAATTAACAGTGACAGAACAAAAACAACTGATAGAAAAAGCAAGGCTTGTCATGGAAAACTGCTTATGACAGGCATATTTCTCACAGATTTTCCACTTGTGTTCATTTGAGAGGCCTGTCATTTGTGTCATGGTTAGGACAGATACGCATAGGCAGCACAGACCCAAAATACTAACCCAAAAAAATGTACTAAATACCACTTGCTATTCCATCACAAATGATAGCTTTTTTCATATGGAAAAATAGGCTCAGAAAGTAAACAGAGGCTAGTCTACATAAGGAAAAAGAGCACCCTCTTGGGATGCATACTGTAGCGGAAACCAAATGGAAAGCCATCTGGTCTGGTGAGTAGAACTGTTTCCATACACACGTCTGCTAAATACCATGAAAAAAGAAAACTCATCCTACTGAAGAAATATTTTGGTCTTTAGCTGCCCACTTAGTAAAACATACATACATACATACATACATACATACATACATACATACATACATACATATATACATACAGTGTACTTCTGATGCAGCATTTCTATCTCCCTTGCATTGTGGTGGTTTTTCATTTAACTTCTTAGCATTTTTGTCATATAAGTCTGTAGAACCCTATGTGGATGAGGATAGGTATAGCTTGCAAAATTAAAAAGTGTATTTTATTTCCTTAACACTAATGATTTTCAGCACTATCACATTTTCATCACACATGCATGTACACATGGTTCTGTGTTCAACATGCTCTCTCTCTCTCTCTCTCTCTCTCTCTCTCTCTCTCTCTCTCCAAAGGTGAGAATCATCTCACGTTACCTGCTGGCTCCACCTGCTCCACTCTGCCACATAACGCCACAGCCCGACTCAGGCAGAGGAACCATCTGGCCTGCAGCTGACTACCCCCCAGTAGGAGAGAAACTCCATCACAACCACCTGTGCCCCCATTCTGTTGACCACCTCAAATGTAAATGGCTGAATCACCAGATACCAATGAGTGATCCATGCATTGGCATGTATCATACTGTGGAGCCATTGGAGCAAGGCATAATCTTAACAGAGAGTGCAAGAGTACCCCAGGAGGTAGTACTGGAGGGTGAGGACCATGCCCATGATGGCCAGGCACTGCTTCTTAATTGTGCTTCTCAGTTGTGCTGTACACTGAGGTTTTCCAGCTGATGCTCAGGGCACTCTTGCATAGCTTCATCTACTGGATTGGATCTGGTGCTCCCATTTTAGTGAGGTCAGTCAGCATCTGAAAAATTAGACATAAACCGTCTATAATAGCCAGCCAGCCCCAGGAACTGCCGCACCCGTTTTTTGGTCCTGGGTCTCATACAGACCGCATTAGCTGCTGTATTATCAATTTGCCCATGACCCAGATACCCTACTTCTATCCACCAAATTACATATTTCTTTGGGTTAGCTGTGAGTCCTGCCCATATCAAGGATCTCAGGACAACCCTGATAAATGCCACTGCCAGTCATTACTCTCTCTCTCACTCTCTCACTCATTATCTTAACCGCTTATTTCTGTTTCCAGGGTCACGGGAGAGCCGGTGCCTAGCCGAGGGCACATGGCGCAAGGCAGGATCAACCCTAGACAGGGCGCCAATCCATCGTAGGGCAGCCAGTCATTACTTTAAATGATTATGTCATCCATGTATGCAGCAGGGGTGGCATGGTGGTGCAATGGGTAGCACTGTTGCCTCACAGCAAGAAGGTCCCGGGTTCAATCCCCGAGTGGAGTGGTCTGGGTCCTTGCTGTGTGGAGTCTGCATGTCTGTGTGGGTTTCATCCGGGTACTCCGGTTTCCTCCCACAGTCCAAAGACATGCATGTTGAGTTAATTGGTGTCTCTAAAGTGCCCCTAGTGTGTGTGTATGAGTGTGTGTGCCCTACGATGGATTGGCGCCTTGTCTAGGGTTAATCCTGCCTTGCGCCCCATGCCGCCAGCTAGGCACCGGCTCTCCCGAGACCCTGGGGACAGGAATAAGCATTTAAGATAATGAATGAATGTATGCAGCAGCATATGCAATAGACAAACAGAGGATTCTGTCCATGAGTTGTTGCGGGCACTCCAAACAACTCAAAAGGAAGTGTGGTGAACTGGTGAAACCCAGTGGATAATGGCATTTTTTTCATGAGAAATACTGGAGTCAATGTAATCTGTTAAATCCAGTGTTGAAAAAAAGCAAGCCACACCTAGCTGATCGAGCAGTTCATCAGTGTGAGGCATTGATAGTAGACAGATATATATCAAATTTAGACACTGTGCTGTCCACACCAATGCACAGTCACCAAAACCACTGGGATGCTTCACTTGCTGTGGGACTCCTTGGTTACCCCATGTCAAGAATTGCCTTGCATTCCTCTTTAACTAAGTTTTTTTTGTATTCGGGCAAATGGTATAGGTGGCTGTGTACAAAGACACCTGGAGGAGTCTCAGTGTGTTGCTCTATTAGATTCATGCAACTGGGTAGAGGCAAAAGCATGTTGGAATTCTCTTTTTGTAACTGGGCAATGTGTACTCTTTGGGATGGTGAGATTTCCACATTTTAGATCGAGCAGTGTGGGCCTGGTGTGGGTGAGGATAGGAAGACTCAAGTCTCAAAAAATTTTATTCCCTTAACACTATCTCTATCTTTAATTGTTTCAGATCATCAAACTAATTTTAATATAAAAAGTAAAAACAACGAGTAAACATAAAATGAAGCTTTTAAAAGCTTAAATCATTCCATTCATTGAAGATAAAGGTTTATTTAAAACCAATGTAACCTATTTGAAAAAGTAATTGCCCCTCAAACCTAATAACTGGTTTTGCCACCCTTTCCAATCAAATGTTTGTGATAACTTGAGTTTTTTTACATCACTGTAGAGGAATTTTAACCCACTCTTCTTTTCAGTATCGTTTTAGTTTGGCTAGATTGGAGGGTTTTCAAGCATGAGCTGCCTGTGTAAGGTCTTGCCACAGCATCTCAATGTGATACAATCAGGACTTTGTCTCAGACATTGCAAAACTTTAATTTTCTTTCTTTTCTGCAATTCAGACTTGGAATTGTTTGTGTAATTTGGATGTTTGTCCTGCTGTATAATTCAAGTGCAGTTGTGCTTTTTTATAAACTGATGGGTCGACATTCCTGTTCAGGATTGTCTGATAGAGAGCAGAATTCATGGTTCCATCAATTATGACAAATCATCCAGGTCCTGCAGAAGCAAAGCAGCACCTGACCATCACACTACCACCACCATGGTTGACTGTTGGTATGGTGTTCTTATGGTGGAATGCAGTATTAAATTACGCCAGATGTAACAGGATCCATTTCTTCCAAAAAAGTTCCACCTTTGACTCATCAGTCCACAGAATATGATCCCAAATGTCTCCTGGATGAGTTGTCGATGTGCTCTTGGTGAACTTTGGTAGGCCAGCCACTCCTGAGCCCTGGAGCCTTAGCAATGGCTTTGCAACCCTTTCCATACTGGCAGATTTCAGTGACATCTGTGTTCAAATCTCTTTAGAACGTGGCATCATATGCTGGTTTTTGAGACCTTCTAGCCAACTTCACATTGCCAGACAGGTTCTATTTAAGTGCTCTTTAGATTCAACAGGTTAGGCAGTAATCATGCCTGGTAATGGCTAGTGAAGTTCAATCCAATAGTCAGTTGAATTTAGCTAAATGGTTGATTTGGTAGGTAAGAGGCAGTTACTTTTTTCACATGGGTGATATACGTTTTGAATAAATCTTGAACTTCAGTAAATGGAAAGATCATTTAAAAGATGCATTTTGTGTTTACTCGTGTTGTTATATTAAAATAAGTTGAAATATTTTAATGTGACAAATTTGCAAACATAACATGAAGAAATTGAGAAGGGGCACTGTAGTATGTGTATATGGTTTTGCAAACAAAATCCATTGAATGTTATGTTTGCTTGTATGGAAAGCTTTACATTTGTACTTGGCTGAGAATGAAATACTGTGCTTCAGTGATGCTTTCCAGAGAAAACCCCAGAGGTATGCTACAAAATTTATTATAAAAGCCAGCTCATAAATTTCTTTCTTTTTTCTTTTTCGATATCTGCTGCTTCAACGTCTTCATCACTCTATTGTTTAAAAAACCTTTTTAGAATAATGAAAAAATAACACATGAAATCTTTCAAATAGACTGGGCAGCATGGTGGCTCGATGGGTAGCACTGTTGCCTCACAGCAAGAAGGTTCTGGGCTCTATCTCCAGGTGGGACTGGTCTGGGTCCTTTCTGTGTGGAGTCTGTATGTCCTCCTCGTGTGTACGTGGGTTTACTCTGGGTTTCCTTCTACAGTCCAAAGACATGCAAGTTAGGTGAATTAGACATACAAAATTGATCCATGACTGTGTTTGAAAGTTGAACTTGTGTTGGCTGTGTGTCTGTCACCCAGTGATGGATGGTGCTCTGTCCTGGGTGTTATACTCTCTCCCTTCCCTGCACCCCATTCAGTCCCCCAGGGGGCTGTGGTCTCCGTTTGAGAGTATGAGAGTAAGCTGTGCGATTGGTGTTAAAGTTGTATGTGGACCATAAAGCGTCCTTAGATTTGAGAAAGGTGCTATATAAATGTAACATTCATTCATTCATTCAATGGAATATATCCTTTGACCAAGAAAAGTGTCAGACACTGCAACAATTAAGATCTTAAGCTTTGGTTAATTTTTTGTGCATTGGTCTCTTTGACTAATATATTATAATATACACAGATCAAATGTTTGCAAATTTACAAAAAATATGGAAATATGGATATATTGCATTGACATAAGTATTCAGACCCTTAGTTGTACTTAGTTGGAGCACCTTTGGCAGCGATTACAGCCTCCAGTCTTCTTGGGTACGATGCCACAAGGTTTGCACCTGGATTTGGGAATTTTCTGCCATTCTTCTCTGCAGATCCTCTCAAGCTCTGTCAGGTTGGATACGGACCATTGGTGGACAGCCATTTTCAAGTCTTTCCAAAGATGTTCGATTGGGTTCAAGGCTCTGGCTGGGCCACTCAAAGGACATTCACAGAGTTGTCCCTAAGCCACTCCTGTGTTGTCTTGGCTGTTGATTAGGGTCATTGTCTTGTTGGAAGGTGAACTTTCGGTCCAGTCTGAGGTCCTGAGCACTTTGAATCAGGTTTTCATTAAGAATATCTCTGTACTTTGCTCCATTCAGCTTTCCCTCAACCCTGACCAGTCTCCCTGTCCCAGCCACTGAAAAACACCCCTACAGCATGATGCTGCCACCACCAAGCTTTACTGTAGGGATGGTATTATGCAGGTGATGAGTAGTGCCTGGTTTCCTCTAGACATGAAGCTTAGAATTGAGGCCAAAAAGTTCAATCTTGGTTTCATCAGACCAGAAAATCATGTTTCTCACAGTCTGAGAGTCCTTTAGGTGCATTTTTCATGCGTCTTTTACTGACAAGAGGCTTCTGTCTGGCCACTGTGCCATAAAGCCCAGATTGGTGGAGTGCCACAGTGATGGTTGACCTTCTGGAAGTTGCTCCCATCTGCACACGTGATCTTTGGAGTTCAGCCAGAGTGACCACTGGATTCTTGGTCACCTAGGTTATTTTTCAGGCCCTTCTCCCCCTATTACTTAGTTAGCTCTAGGAAGAGTCCTGGTTGTTTCAAACTTCTTCCATTTAAGAATTATGGAGGAAACTGTGCTCTTGGGAATTTTCAGTGCAGCAGAATTTTTGTAGCCTTCTCCAGATCTGTGCCTCCACACAATCCTGTCTCTGAGCTCTACTGGCAATTCTTGCTTTTTGCTCTGATATGCATTGTCAGCTGTGAGACCTTATAAAGACAGTCATGTCCTATCAGCTGAATTTACCACAGGTGGACTCCAATCAAGGTGTATAAACATCTCAAAGATTATCAAGAGAAACGTGAGGCCCCCAGAGCTAAATTTCAGGTGTCATAGCCAATGGTCTGAATATTTATGTCCATTCAAAAGTTTAGATTTTCCTTTTTGATAAATTTTAAAAAGTTTTCACTTTCTTGTTATGGGTTGTTGAGAGCAAATTGATGGTGGAACACTTGAATTTTTTTTAGCACAAGGCCTCAACATAACAAAATTTATTTAAAAAAAGCGAAAGGGTCTGAAGAGTTTCCAAATGCATTGTATGTAATTGTGATTCTACATCTAAACTGCCAAAACATTTCAAACACTTGATTTGATAAGAATAACCAGATAATGAGTGTGAACTACAATGATCTTTTCTAGCTACCCATTTCCCCTTCTACAATATTAATTAAAACAGCATTAACATACAAATTTGAAAAACCCTATCTGGCATTCTTACACGCTCCTGGGGTTCTTAATCGTATGTCTATCTTAAAATAAAAAAAAAAATCAAGAATGTTTCCCCATATGGTAAATATCTCACTACACTTTCTTAGGCCACTCTAAGATGTCCTAAAGAGGTTATAAACATTTATGTTAATAAATGGGGAGTTCTGATATATTGTACAAGGAATCAGACAACCAAAGAGGACAGAATACAAAAAATTGCCAGAGAAAATTCAAATAACATCCTGAATTCAGAAACATGCATGAACATATGCACTGGAGTGCTTTTTGTATGGAAAATATAATGAAATTACAAGCTTATTCATAAAACCATATTCTATTCAACTGACTAGGAGAATTGTCACACACACACACACACACACACACACACACACACACACACACACACACACACACACACACACACACACAC
>JAOVVH010000015.1:12018305-12029816 GCA_028566435.1 Scorpiodoras heckelii
CTGGTCCAATTTAGCCATGAAATCTCCCACACTAAAATGACAGGTGTTTCAGTTTCATTGTCTAACCCCTGTATGTATATATATATATATATATATATGCAGATCACCCATGCCATGGACACTGATGCACCCCTATGCCATCACAGATGCTGGTTTTTGCATTTTTTGTTGGTAACAGTATTTCGGTATTTCGGTCCATCTCAGATGACTTTGTGCCCAGAGAACTCAACCGCATTTCTGCTCAAAATTAATATATGGCTTCCTCTTTGCATAATACAGTTTCAGGTTGCATTTCTTGATGCAGCGGTGGACTATGTTAAGTGACAGTGATTTTCCAAAGTACTCCTGAGCCCATGTGTCTATGTTCATCATGGTAGCATGACGGTTTCTCAAACAATACCACCTGAGGGCTCTATGGTCAAACACATTAAGCAGTGTTTTCCACCATTGGACTATATGCATCAAGATTTCCCCTGACTCCCTGAATCTTTTCATGATATCATGATCTGTAGATGGTGTAAGATCTAAATTCTTTACAATCTTGTACTGAGAAACACTGTATTTGAACTGACTGTCAATTATCTCATGACATTTGGCACAAAGTAGTGAACTATGACCCATCCTTGCTTGCATTGCCTAAGCCTTTGTTGGTGCTCCGTTTGTACTCAATTTCGATGACCTCACCTGTTACCAGTTAAACTGCTCATTGTGGAACCTTCCAGAACAGTGTCACTTGTATAAACTTTTCAGTGTTATTTTGACTCTGTCCCAACTTTTTGAGTGTGTTGCAGGCATCACCTTCTATTTTTTTTTTTAAATATTCACAAAATATGTTTGTCAGTGGAAACACTGAAAATATTTTCTTTGTACTTTTATCAGTTAAATCACAGTTTTTAATTTTTTATTGCATTTTTAGAAAGTCTCCCAAATTGTCTGGAAATGGGGTTTGGTATTTTCATACTTCATATTTGACTATTTTTTAGCTGTTTTCTTTACTGTTCTATATGTCACACTGTAAAACAAGTGTTGTTTTTTTTTTCTTCCAGACTTGATACAAGAGGAAGAGTTTTACCCTTTCAAGTACATTAGACTTGGCCACTAATACTTGAGTGAGATATTGAGAGAATCTGTACATTTGAGAACAACCCACATGTACAGATTCTCTCAACATCCCTCATGGAACTTACAGCCCTCTTAAGGTTCAGTTTCTCTCCAGGGAGCAAGAATTATGGAAGCCCTGTGGGACCCTTTTTATATGAAATACCTCTCTGCCTGTATGCCCTACACTCATTAAAAAACACCCCTAAGCACAAAGGCCCCACCATACCAGTTTCCACTTCCTGAAGAGGTCAGTTTGTGGGTTGGGGACTTCAGAACTAAGGGATGGAAATTAAGCCTGCATTAACATGGGGTCTGCATCCTATAGCTCTTTATGTCCACAAGAATGGAGAAATTTGTTCTGGCTTTGACACAAAGTCTTACCCATTCAAGTACAATTGACTCGAGGTTACTGGTAAGGTTAAGCAAATGACCTTCCCAGGCCAGCTGAGGAGTTTGCCTTTGTTGCATTGAATCAGAAAAGAATCCAATACAAAAACATTTTTTCTAGTGCTTTCAGACCCTACTTTATGTCTTTATTGCACCCTGATATTTATACTGACTACTACATTATCGTTTCTTTATATCATTGTAATCTGTAATTCTGGACAGACTCACATCTGTCTCTACAAAATCCACTTCTTGAAAGTTGTCTATAAATACCACAGAGGATCTTTAGGCGTTCTGCCAGCAGTTCTGCAAAAAACTGACATTCTGACAGGCAGTGTAATTTTTCCACAGCTTTATGGCTGTTCAGAGATTTTAGTATACAGTGGGGGAATAGATAGTACACTTGTTGGAAAATACTAGAAACTGAAATATGTTTATTAGTAGACTTATAATCTCTACTCTAGATCTTCATAATCACTTGTGATTTTAGAATCATTACTGATATGCAAACTTCACTACCACGTCCTGGAGTTTTACCTGATTAGAGCATTAATTGTATATTATAACTCCTTCCCTTCCACCCCTTTGTGTCTGCTTATTAACCATCCACTCAACGTGTTCTTTTACAAGGTCTGCCTGGAAAGTAATGAGAATGTGCGAAAGTGCCAAAATGGCGTTTTTTCAATTGTGTTTTAATCTTGGAAATCACACTGAACCAAGACGGGGCTATAGATTGGATGTGGGAGACTGGAATGTATTTTTGAGCCAAAAATTCTCTCACAGCCAGTGAAGTGTCACTCGGTGTGTCGACATGATGGATGATCCATGAAGAGGCGATCTGACAGCGTACACGCAAAACCTTCTTCCTAAAACATTGCAAAACTTCAAGGTAAAATGTTCCACGTACCGTTTGGCCTTCTGGTATGAATTCTTTATAGACAATGCCTTGAGAAGCATGCTGATGTTGTCGTGTATCATTCAGCACTTTGTCTGTTTGTCTCAGGATCGTACTCAAGCGCCCATGATTCATTTCCTGTCATCACTCTGTCCAGGAAATAGGGCTGTCTTGTTAAACGGGTAAATCAGGTGATGAAAAGGTAGCCTGTCCATAAACTTTCTTCAGCATGTCAAGTTTCTGATGCACTTTTACAGACTTTTACACAGAATTTGATTGCATACCTTTACTCCAAACTTGCTTGCGTTGTTCCAGTAATGAGGCACATCAGCAGGGTTTCATAGGTCCTATAATATATCGGAGATCCCACTATAACTGACCTTGAACCATCCTCCCCATGTGTAAGCCCTATAGAACATGAAAATTTCATTATCAATACTTTCTGGACAGACCTCTTATATACCTTAGAAATGCTTTCACTTTCCAGAGACCTTCTCAAGCCTTAATCACTCACACATGTTACTTGTTAAATAAACACAGACCAAGATATCTATCTCTCTCTCTCTCTCTCTCTCTCTCTCTCTCTCTCTCACACACACACACACACACACTTTTCACATACAGCTGTAAACCATTATGTTATAACTCACTAAATCAGCTTCTCATTTGCCACGAGTATGCCCTAAATTTGCTTTAATACTTATAGAGCAATCATGTTGCTTTCACAACTTGATTAAAGTCCACCTGTGATAAATTCAGTTCAGTGCTAAAAGACTGACAAAAGTTACAGCACTGCTAAAATTTCATTCTGTTAAGATTTCCCTGGTGAGAATAACAATAGTCAGCATCTTCCTCCAATGTTTAACCAGGCTGGAGAACATTTGTAGAGAAATATCTATTTTTTAGTTTTATGCAAGTGAAATGTCCTGTTGAATATGGTTTGTGCATACTTGTATGGGTTAGTGCCTTATTATAAAGCCCAAGTCTTAACATACTACCAGAGACGACCAGGTTTTTAGCTAACAATTCTGGTGTTTATAAGAATCCACAATGCTTTGAATCTTCACAAGAGCCAGTAGTTAGGATAATAGAAGTAATAGGTTATTTCTTGTATTTCCTTGTATTTTTCCTTCTTTTATTCCGAATATGTTGATGTGCATGGAGAAACTATTCTTTATTTTGATATAAAAAAATATTATATGTAGGCAAAACCATATATCAGGTGTGTCAAACTAAATCCACAAAGGGCCGGTGTGGGTGCAGGTTTTCTTTCCAACCAAACAGAAGCCACATACTACTGAAAGTCAAGATCCACTGATTAGATCCATTGATTAAACACAGGTGGAATGAGGTGTGGCTCCTTTCGGTTGGAATGGAAATCCTGTACACACACAGCCCTATGTGGATTTAGTTTGACACCCCTGCCGTATATGGTCAAAGGCGACAGAAGAGTTTCTGAGGTCTCTGAGCAATTTTAAAAGATATAAAGACTTGTTTCATGCATGATGACATGTTTCCATTTCTTTATTCTTTAAATGTCAATAAGTGTGATAAACACTTCTTTTGAAGTCATGTCTTTTAGTAGAGGCATGTAGGATTTTAAATACAAGCACGTTTTGTTTACTTTATAGATTCGCTTTCACTTATTTTTTAAAAGGCGTCAATAATTCTGGTGTGGCCTGGTATGCACCATGGTCCGTAGTGAGAGTTTACACACCAGACCACTGCCTTTAAAGACAAACACTTGCCTTTGATCTGGAAATAAAAGCAGGGGATGGAAAATGAGACGCAAATACACAGATCACATTTTTGCTTTCCTGACAACTGCAATATAATGTAGCATTCATGCAACAGATAATTTTATAATAAAGAAATATAAAGAAAGAATTATCAGCTTATAAAACAGCACTCGATCCAGAACGTCTTTCTTGGCATAATGAACTAAAAGTATTGCAGCAGAAAGAGCTTGAACTTTAGCAAAGGTTAAAAATGCTGTGATGTTTTTATTTATTATGTTTTTTATATCTATTTTTATAGTGCAGTTAACTGTGAACACAACTATATGGCCTTGTGACAATCACAAAATGTTTGTCATTTTCTAGTTTAGGCTGCCAAAATAATAAAATAATGCCAATGTTTTTGTTAATTCAATGTGCTTTCCTGTGATGAAAACATGTCCACATTTTAAAGGATAAGCTGACCAGGCACTCATCTGCTACAATTATAGTTCACTTTTAGTAAATGTAGGTTTTTTTTATTGTTATCCATATAAAATGTGTTTTTCAAGATAAGCCATATCTGATTAAGGTGCTGTGTCTTTCAGCATCCAGGTCAGATTCCAGAATCTAGCTACTCCTGGAGTATATTTCCATGCCAACTATGAGATCTAATCTCTCCAGCAGGTCCTGGATCTGCCTCGGCGTCTATGTCGAGTGAGATGTGCCTGATACAGTGCTATCAAGAGCTGACCAGGGAACTTTCTTGTAAAGGGCCCCGAATCACCCTAGCTAGCTCCTCTCAATTTGAAGAAGCAGCAGTTCTACTATCAGCTTCTTCTTGATTTAAGCCGCTATATGAGTAATTCTTTCAGCATAAAATTCAACATAACTTTTGGAATTAGGTCAGCATTTATGAAAATGGCCTAGAATACTTAAACGTCTCCTGAAAGGGGCAAAGTCTCCTCTCTCCTCAACTGATGGGTGCATCTCACTCTTTTTTTAAGGACAGAACCATGGCTTCAGACTTGCAAATGCTGACTTTAATATTGTATTCGCATTCAGCAGCAAAATGTGAAGTAAAGTGCATGTTCGAGATCCATTTCGGATTGTGACAAGAGACAACAACACTGGTCACTGATCCTGTAATCTGGATTGGTCATAGGGGTGCTGTTTTAGCATGTCTAGGGCAGGAGTAGCATTTGGAAACTGCCAGAGCCCCTCTTTCTCCAGGCCAATATCAAGCACAATCATGGGCAATTTTCTCCAATCTCCAATTGACATAACTTACATGTCTTTGGATTTTGTGAGGAAACCGGAGTACCTGGAGTAAACCGAGGCGGACAAGGGGAGGACATGCAGATTCAACACAGAATGGACCCAGATTGCTCCACCTGGTATCGAACCCAGGTGACAGTGCTACCCACCAAGCCACCATACCACCCAAGAGAACATCAATTGCAAATAACAGGGATTTTACCTCTAGCCCACCATGCCGAATATCTTTCTAATATTAGCTTTATCTTTATATCCTGTCCATAAAAACACACAGGATTAGAGACAGGACATATCCTTGATGGATTAGTAGCACCCCAGCTACTCCAGACTCCTGCAGAATCTCCCAAAACAAATTGAGGATATGATCTAAGACCTTCTCCAAATTCACAAAGCACATGTACAGAATCCTCCCATGACCCATCACAAAGTTCTGCAAAAGTAAAGAGCTAAAACACTCTTCCGCAGCTTGGCCTTAATCCACATTGTCTCTCCTTAATCCTAGGTTCAACTATTGGATGTATCCTCTCCAAAGTCCTGGCACAGAATTTTTCCTGGAACCCTCAAGAGCGTGATTCCCCTAAAATTATAACACATCCTCTTGTTTTTAAATAGGGACCACCATCCCAGTTTTCCAGGCCAAAACACTGCCCCAAATCTCCATGCAACATTTCAGAGACATGTTAGCCACACAACCTCAACCTTTCCTGCTTTATCTCATTATCTTTTTGCCTGGCTCCTCCAAATTTCTTCCATGACTGAGCTTTTGCTTCAGCAAAACAGCTCTTCTGTCTCTCCTATACCTCTCAAGTGAATCAGGAGTGCGTTCTATAAGCACTAATTGGGAGGCCTCCTTTTTGCACATGATGGCTTCCTTCACCACTTGAGTCCAGAGGCTCACAAATAACTTGGAAGGCCCTCCTGGGTTTACCCTAGACAATATACCCTCAATATGCCCTCAAATGTGATGATACAATCACAAAATTGATTGTACCAAGTAAATATATGTGCACAGTCATCTATTCATAAAGCCAATCACTTCTCCTTGCTTCACTTTCCCAAAGAAATTTGAATTCTTTGAACTGCATATGGTGCATATACAGTCAATTCTCTTTCTCTCTGCCTAAAACTGTCCAACTGCCTGATTACCACTGACTTTCACCCTTTATCTTGCTGGTGATAAGCCCACAGGGTTGTTGACCCACTCTGGATGGCCTGAACAGGTGAGGTGGCTGGCATAGTCACCAGCAGAAACCATATCCACGCCTTGCTCCAGTAGTGAGCCCAGTAACCCTAATCTGGACAGGCTACACTTAGTCATTTTTGTACCTTTCATAGGAGTCTTTAAGATCACTCACTGTTTGACATCTGCTCTCAGATCTGTACACTAAGGGTGGCAATACTGGGTGTATAAAGCAATCAGAGACCTTGCCCTGAGGTTCAGTGAAGTACACAATCCCCTTAACCATGACAAGGTTGTTTGAACCTTTAATTCATCTGTCATGTTCACAGCAGTAATAGAACAGAAATCAAAGCCAAATACTCTCCTAAGCAGAAAATAAGCAGAAAAACCCTTTGTTAGAATCCACCAGGGTAACCTAATCAAAGACTTTGTGACTGTGGCTACATTTCTATGTGTGACTGTGTATGCTGACATTATATATTAATTTGTTTTATTAGTTTAAAATATTTTGGTGATGCTCCAGGGGTGCTAATGTGACGTGTGCCACTTTCTGCAGTAACTACTGGAATTAAAGTCTGTGATAACTTGTGATGAGTCTTTTACATCGCTGTGGAGGAATTTTGATCCACTCTTCTTTGCAGGATTGTTTTAATCTAATTTAATTTAATTTAATTAATCAATTATTTTAATACAGAGCACGACCTGGTGCCATGCTATATCTCTGACATGCTCCACCACCATTCCACCTCACGATCCCTCCGATCTTTGAACCAGTGGCTCTTAGCTATTCCAGGTGATTGAGCCTTTTCCGTAGCCACCCCAAGACTCTGGAGCAGTCCGATCATTTTAAGTCAAATTTAAAAACATATTTATTTTCTCAGGCCTTTGAGTCCTTTTAAAGATTATATGTCTAGTGACTTGTATGTCCTTGTCTTGTCATCAGTAGCTGTTCAGCAGTCATCATGTTTTTCTTGATTTGACTGTTTTATGCTTTGTGTTTTAAGTTGATTTTCTTGTGCAGCACTTTGGCCGACACTGCTTGTCTTTTAAACGTGCTATAAAAATAAACTTGACTTGACTTGACTAATTCGGCTACGTTGGAGGGTTTTCGAGCAGGAACTTCCTGTTTAAGATCTTGCTACAGCATCTCAATGGGATTCAAGTCAGGACTTTGACATTGCCACTCCAAAACCTTAATTTTATTTCTTTTGATCAATTCAGATTTGGACTTCCAATCAGTGTCCTGCTGAATAACCCACCTGCATTTGAGCTTTAGGGCACAAACTGATGGACAAATATTCTCCTTCAGGATTTTCTGATTAGAGAGCAGAATTCATGGTTCTATCAATCAAGTTGTAAAGGTCCTAAAGACTCAAAACAGCCCCAGACCATCACACTACCACCACCATGTTTGACCTTAGGTATGGTGTTTTAATGATTGAATGCAGTGTTAATTTATGCCAGATGTAACGTGACCCATGTCTTCCAAAAAGTTCCAACTTGAATTTATGAGTCCACAGAATATTATCCCAAAATTCATGTGGGTCATCTAGATGTTTCTGGCAAATGCAAGATGAGCCTTTTTGGTCAGCAGTGGTTTGCACCTCTCATGGATGTTATTCTTGCCCAGTGCCTTTTTATTAAAATTTTTGAATGCACAAATATTAGTCACACAGAACAGTTAAGGGTTAGCATGCAAAATTCAATTGTGAGTCAACCAAAAAAATGGGACATATTATTCCCTAGTATTCACTGAAAGTCATCATCCAAAAAGAGTTGTTCAGCTGAGCAGGTCCCATTAATTAAGATATCTCTTGGTTGTATTCTCTCAGATAGCATTGGGATTAACCCTGTAAAGCCTAAACCACCAAATGATTGAGAGAAAATTCTAATATTTTGATATCTAATTCTTTGATACTGGAGTGTTTATTTGACCTTCTGTCAAAAAAAATAATGAAATAACACTTTGCATATATGAGTTTTGTTTTGTATCATATTTGATACATCCGGCTTTTGTTTTGCAGTTTATTGCTCACAGTATTTTTTTGTTAAACAAACAAAAACATACAGAACAGATGTTTTTTTACACTTTATACTTTATACACTTTAGTTTCCTTTAAATCTTTACTCTTTAATTTCAAAGTTGAAAAGAACAATTTTGATCTAAAAAAAAAAAACCCATCAGGATCTCCACAGGAACTTTAAATAAAATGTGGGTTTGATCAAAGTTTAGGTGTGATAATGATGAGGAATGGACTCCTACTGCAATGTGTGCAGAGGGAAACTTAGATAGTAGTGATGAGGACATGGGAAACCCGACAGAAATAGCACTGCACAGGCAATCACTTCTCCTTTGTCTACTGTTGGAAATGTAAGGTCCATCTTTGCCTGAACAAGGACAGAAACTGTTTTCTTGCTTATCACAGTGCAAAACCCAACCAATGGGACTGGTAGACTGGAGTTTCAGATTTTTCTGTTAGTTTTGGTTCCTTTTTTTGGCTCAAGACCTCTTTATTTTGCACTGTGATAAGCAAGAAAACAGTTTCTGTCCTTGTTCAGGCAAAGATGGACCTTGCATTTCCAACAGTAGACATAGGAGAAGTGATTGCCTGTGCAGTGCTTGTATCTCTGTCGGGTTTCCCATGTCCTCATCACTACTATCTAAGTTGCACTCTGTACACATTGCAGTAAGAGTCCATTCCTCCTCCTCATCATCATCTTTCCCTAACTGCTCCAGGTCACTTGAATCACCATCCAAAATCATCTTCAGGACATCTTCAACATGTGCTTTTTTGCCATCTTAAAAAAATACACATCAAAACAAATGATTGTGTATTTCTTCTCTGAATTAGTCAGTTTTTAGTGAGAAAATTATTAGCAAGTGAGCCATGGCATTATCCAACTAGACATCAATCATGATACAGCTTGTTGCATATATAAAAAATACAATATAGTCTATAAATATTATTTCAGTTTATACTCTAAATATATCTAATTGTCATTTAAACCTTTAATTAGTTTACTTGAATAATCAAGAGTGAATGTTGCTTTATGCAATGCATAATGCATGGAATGCAATAAAATGATGATTTACAGATAAATGACCTTAAATACACGCTGTATATAATTTGATACACACATTTTCAACATGATTTTACAATAAAATTAATTATGAAATATTAAGTAATTATAAGTTGCATCAACCCAGTAAATATTCCTATTGAAGAATCAGTAACAATTTGAATGTTTTTCTTACCTTAACTTTACAAAATTGGTAAAAAGATCCATGCAAAACCACAGGTGGGTCACTTAATTGAAAACAGCCATCTTGGTGCATACAGTGCACAGATAATCCACCAGGGGGAGGAAGTCATGTAGCTGATTGTATACATCCGGTTTTTCAGGAAAGAAGTTATAACACTAATGAAGTAGAGGTCTCAGAATCTCGTGTATCAGATATGATACGCTTGGCGTTGTAGTTAAAGTCATTACCTTTTGTTTGATTTTAGACTTAGATATGCGCATAGGCATTAGCAATAACATGATCACATGATTTTTGAACCTCTACATTGCCATTTATATTTTTTACATTGATAGGCCTAGTGTCATTCCACACAGTGTAACAAACCACACTGAAATATATATAATTTATCTCGTTTATCAATAATGAGACCAATTTGACTGAGGAAAATCATTTACACTGGTGAGAATCCTTGCTTTAAAGAGCTGAAATCAGTGGAAGATAGAGAGACTGACTAAGATTAAGAGGCAATGGGGGTAGACTGAATAGGAGGGTTGTGTAACGTATGTTTGCATTTCATCATTTTTTACATGAAGCCATGGACACATGGGGCCACTTATAAAGCTTTTATAGCTTTTAAAAGCTTCATGTTCTTGTTTCTACTAGTACCTAATGCTGTTGTATAACAGCTGAGCTGTTGCCTGGCAACAATCTCTGTCAAGATCGCTTCAGTTTAGCTTCTGTCCATATCCACGGCAATTTGCTGGAGTGATTGTGGATGCATTGTGGCCTCCACACCTTGTATTACCACACAGCAGGAGAGTCATTAAGAATCATGTAAAGAACGAGCTTATTTTAGTAAAGTGCCATTCAGTTATATCATTAAAATCATTTGTTGTGATTGAACACTATATTTTAGGGGGAATTAATTTAAGTGTGCAGTCACTTAAGCATGTTATATTCTTTACTTATCACAGTCAATAAGGGGAAGGTCAAACCACACATACGTGGCATACAGATCCTATTGCATAAAATATAAAAGACTATCAGTTTTTGCCATTAAAGTGAAAATGTATTGATAAAATGCTAAATTCTGTTAGGTGGTGAAGTGAGAATAATCTAAACAGCTTGTAGCCTTAGTGTTATAGTGCACATTGGCAAACCTCTCAAACAGAACTAAAGGGACTAATTGAACTTGGCCCAAGCATCCATGAGTCCGGCTTAAAAAAAAGCCACTTTGATTATCAAGGGAGCTTAGAAGTATTGCCCCTGAGGTGCTCGCTCCATATTCTACTGTATCTGGGTTACAATGGGATTTACAGCAGAAGAGCAAACACTAAGTTATGATCTAGTAACATCTCTGGTGATTGATGGTTCTTTTTCTTTTTTTGCATTTTTTAAAATAGCATGCCTTGAATTAAGCTTTCATATTTAGGCTATAATTATTTTTTTATTATATTCATTTTTTTGTTTGCTGCATTAATATAGGCATATTGTCTTATTGATCCATACTGGCTTATTCATTATACTGTCATCAGTTTTCTATGAAATATATGCATCTAGTACATCTTAGGGGGGAGCTTAAATTCTTTGGCTATGATCCAGCTCTGCTATTCCCATTTATTGAACCTTGAATATACAGTACCAGTCAAAAGTTTGGACACACCTTTAATTCAGTGTTTTTTCATTATTTAAAAATGTTCTGCATTGTAGA
>JAOVVH010000015.1:12037328-12049307 GCA_028566435.1 Scorpiodoras heckelii
ATAGAGCCGTTTTAGTGACCAAGTTCCCTATGAAGTGCCCTTGGGATTCTGTACCCTGTGCAGTGTATAGGGAGCAGAGATTAGGGAGACTTGCGATTGGAATGCAGCATAAAACAAGTAACGTAACAGTCAATTTGAGAATGTTTGTGTTCACTGCAGCGCCACTGGATTGTGTAATTTAACTAATTTATAATCCGCATAAAAAATTTGTAGAGGCATTAATTTTTTTATCACGTTTAATTCCTTAACATGTTAACGAACATTAATAACTGTTAATTTGACAGCACTACTTGTTATATAATACAGATAAAATCTTTGAGGAATCAAATAAATCATCAAAATAAAAGACATGCTGAATTTTTATTAGGGATGCACAGATTTATCAGCTGAACATCAGTATCAGATGGAATTCACCTTTTTGACTGCCATCAGCCTATCAACAATTGAGATGACGTAGTGGCAGTGGTGATATTTGTGTATTGTGTTGCATCAGTTTTGTACTGGATAACTGTTGATAATTTTCTTCTAACCCGTGTCACTCGCATCTTGTAGGTTCATATCTTACAGTACTGTGCAAAAGTCTTAGGCACCCTGTTGTTTTTAGGTACAACTTTTGTTACTGATGTTTGACTGTGACACTTACTTCTTATTTTTTGCACACAAATTCCAGCAGCCTTCATTATTTTTTTTGTCTGGGATATAATGCGCTGCATTTGTGACATTTCATTTTTTGTTAGAAAAATAACATTTGGAAATATAAAATCTTTTTGTACTGACTCAACAATGCAGAACTCCAAAAAAACACAACAAAACAAAAAAAACAATAGGGTGCCTAAGACTTTTGCACAGCATCCCTAATGTTTATTTACACCAGTTGTGTGGAATAATTTAGCAATAATGTTTGAAATAAAGATGAGGCAATGCATACTGCTCAGCATGGTGGATGTATTATGCTAGTACAGCCCCTCAGTACAAAGAACCAATCAATGGGTTTGTAGCAAAAAAGCCAGGTCAATCAGATTTTACAACAGATGTTCAGATATACAGTATGGTATGTCGCTTTGCTCTGTTTATAGTGAAGAAATGAATGTGTGCAGAAACCTGAACAACCTTAAAAATTATTTAGACAGTTTTGTGAGGTTCTAACAGCTATTTCATACCCATGTTTGCAAACAGCTTGTTATCTTGTAGAGCCCTTTTTGGCATATGGGTTTTCCTCCATTCAAATAGATAGGGCTTTATATAGTATATATATTCGATCTAAACGTAAGAGCACAAGTTAGTGCAGTAAAAGTGCAGACAGAGAAAGAAAGTAAATATCCCACAGATGTTGCATCTTCCATAATTGGCAGTCACTGAGTCAGTGGACTGTATGCCATGATGAATTGTTGCCAGCTGTGCTTCTCAGACAGATGTGAATTTGGACAGATCATGCTGTACAATGCACTGTCCCTACAAAAACAAACACACGCGCTGTAGCATTGACTTAGTATTAGATCGTGTCAGGTTGCATTCCAGCAAACAAAAATAACTCACAATAACTTTGGGCTAAGCAAAAGGTGCAAAGACTTTATCTGGAACAGACGGAGGGACGCTAAACTCACCACATAGATTATATACTTATAACAAAAGCTGATGGTGTTAATTGTTAAACTCTGAAGTGCCTGGCTACAGGAAGTGCGCCGTACTTGCCAGCTAGCTAATGAAATGCAACGCAGGCTATTTGGCTGTGCTGGATGAGGTATGCTGTTAAAAAAGAATGAATCAATGGGGATCAGACTATTATTTAGTTTGAACAATAAGTATTGTAAGGTCAAGAGAAATTTAAGGAGATTGATGTGTTGAGGATAAATTTGATCAAGATGTCTGGCTGAGGTAATACTTTCTGTCTTTCAGGCCAAGCTTCTTACTCTTTTTTTTTTGTCTCCACCTCTCTGCTCAGATGTGCAGATGTCTGATTTACATTAGGTTTTTATTCTAAAAAAAGCTTTATAAAAGTTTCAGGCATTGCTTGTCTACTTTGAGAAGCCAAGGCCCTTTCCAAACCACACGTAGTCGGTGCGAGCTAATACGGCCATTTTGTCCTGACTCACTGCTCATTTCTCCAACCTCAGGAACAACAGCTAGACTGTATGTGCATTTAGAAAGAAGGAAAACAGCCCAGAAGCTTTGGAGTGTAACTGGGAAAGTAACAGCCTTAAGATAAGATTTAAACGTTAAATAGATCAGAGGTGTTCTTTTTTACTATCGGGATTAGGCTGGCCAAGAAACGAGCACAAGCAGGTATTAACCCACTGACACATTGTACCCTGACTAACTCGACAAGTACTCTCCCACGACTGAGTGGACTTGTGTGTGAAAGAGAGAGTTTTTTTTTTTAACTGCCAGATGCAGATTATTTAATGCTACACTGATACTTCCCTTGCTGTGATTGTGGGGTGAAGTCAGGACTCCATGGATATGTTTATTTGCAGTGCTGTTTTTGCTATTTTTGCTTCACCTGCATACAAATGCGCCTGTGTCTTTGTGTTTTCTCTCATTTTTTTTCTCTTCAAGTGTGTCTAAGAAGCTGTGTAAGAGTGTCTTCAGTCTATTTTGGGCTCTAAAATCTGACTGTATTCGTCTTGGTTGGACAGTGTACTGTATTATTGTAAGTCCGAGTGTCTGAGTCTCTCTGTCACAGGGTGGCCATGTTTATTTTCTGTCCTTGTACATTTTAAGTATTCCAGGCCCTTTCAAACACCTAAACAGTCCAGTGTTTTCCTACCTTAAATTGTCCTTTAGTTGCCATAATGAGGTTTGTATTTGATGTTGATAACTTTCAACCCTCCCTCAAAACTTGCATGCACTGTTAATGTACTACTGAGAGTTTTCAAACACACACAAAAATGAAGAAAAAAAAAAACTGGTTCTGGAGCCTATGCAAAATACAAAGCAACGCCACCTATGGACATCACTGGTTGCGTCCACCAGTGTGTATATAAACCGAAAGACATCTATGGAAGTTTCTAGAGTTGTTTCCACCATGAGAATGACAAGTTATCATGATTTTGTGATTTTCAGCGCTGTTTAATAGTTGTGAGATGGGTCATAGCATTTCAGAGGTAGAAGCAAAGTTTGGATTTTCATGTATGAGCATTTTAAGGGTGTAACGTGACTACACGAATTCTGGCAAAACCTCGAACTTATGACAGCAGTGTGGCCGAAAAAAAGACTTGGGTGAACGTGACCAGCATCGTCCGGCAATAATCATTTGACGTGATAGGCGTGTAACACTGCTTCAAGTAACATCGGAATTCAACGCTGGGGCCTCAACAAACATCAGCGTGAGGACTGTGCAACGTTCCCTCCAAGATCCCATAGGGGACCTACCAAGTTTTAACTTCTGGTACTTCAGGGTAAATACACATATGCTTCCACACGCATGCATACAAATCACCATTTCCTTCATGGGCAGTGCCTCAAATAATGCAAAAGCTTAACAATACTCTGCACAATACTCTGAAACAGTCCTTTCCTGCCACTCTCTTAAGGGTCTAAATGTCTACTTTATTCCCACACATTGGAAGCCTTTTATTTGCCTCTTGTCTATATTCCTGTCCTTGTGGCCTGGATTTGCTTCTTAAATGTATAGAAGACTATGTGTCCCCGAGAACCCGAGAAGGTAAATAGGCAGCTTGCAAAAACCCACGAAGTTTGTTTGCAGACAATTGGGCTGAAAAAAAAAAAATTCCACATCAGCAACCATATACTGTATAATTAGCTGGTTTTGGTAGGCAGCTATAAATCTACATTTGTTCCTTTTCTATAATTGACTTTTTTTTTCAGGGCATATGAAGGGTTGATTCTATCACAGTCACTCATCCCCTGTTTTCAAAATTGGATTCACCTTGATGCCTCTCTTCTAGAAGTGGGTTTGTGGTTGTGGTCGGTGGTGGAGAATCATAGGGAAGGATGACTTTGTGGCTAGACTGCACTGGAAGAATTTAAGGACAACAGGGACACAAGAACTACGAATCAAGGACCTCAAGCCTTTAAGTGACTCGGAGGTGAATAGTTCATTCCAGCGGAGGTGGAGGCGAATTAAGATCCTGGAATCATACACTGTTAAGATTGCCAACACTAAATAGGTACCATGGCTCTTATTTTGAAGCAAAATAAGCCCAGCTAAATACATCGGTGTCTAGAGAGATTCCAAGGATTATTGCGTTTATTGTTACTTTGTGCACATTTATAATTTATGTATGCAGGTGCATCCTGGGATTTAATGACAGTAATCATGTGAGAATACTGTCTGCTGCCTGCCTCATTGCCTGACCACAATCATCTGATGCGTCTTTAAACTTGGACCCAGTGTCCCCCGAGTGCTCTCTAGTTCCAAGATGTAGAAAAAAAAAGCCAAATGAGGTTATTCATTTCCTGAAGTGATGTCATGCTTACATTCCCTATAATCAGAAATGTTCCTTCCTTGTGATTGGAGAAGCCCAAGAAAGTGCAGTGCACAGGAGGTAGCGCTGAAATGACGGGTGAAATGTGCCTACATTAATTGCTGCAATTTTACTGCAATTACAAAATACCACACACACCCCATGCTGGTTCTTTTTAAAAAATTCAACCTGAATGCAGCATATTCTTCAAGTAAAGCACTTCCAATGGCATGCTTTTTTTTAGTTTTGCTAACGTGAAACTTAAAACTTAGTACACTAGATATATCAGATTTGCATTATAAACACATTCCTTGTGATTTTTGTTTCTGATGGGAGTGGTTAAAGTGGCTGGTTTTTCAGTGGCCGTTAGGTTGTTGGATAAAGCAAGGACCTGCACAGCTATGGAACAGACAGGGCATTTGAAAAGAACTCTATTATTATTATTATTATTATTATTGATAAGCAATGCTATGCCTTCCCCTAAATTTAACCTAAGAAACAAAAAAGAAATATTTTGGAAATATCTTTTTCACAAATTTACATAACCCTACTGTACAACTGAAATACTCAGAATATAAAGAACATTTTTGCTTTAGCAAATGTGCTTTTTGCTTGTAATTTTGTATTATAAAACATAGTTGTGTCCCTACAATACCATCACCCAAAACTCTTAAAACCGTTCCTTTGTGGAACAATAGTGCCTCCTGTTGTATACAAGTAAGGAGTTTTCCATAAACACCTTTGCTAATAATTGTTCTTTATATTCTGTGTACTTTTTACACAAAATTCAAATAAACATGTACAAACCCAAACAAACATGTACAGACACTTTCTAAAAATGCAATAAAAACTAAAACCGATAATTTGTTAAATCGCTTGAACCATTATTTAACTGATAAAAGTACAAAGAAAACATTTTCAGCGTTTTCCCTGACAAACTTAATTGTATTCTCTAAATATTAAAAAAAAACAAAAAACAATAGAAGGTGATGCCTGCAACACACTCCAAAAAACAGAGACTGAGGCAAAATAATACTGAAAACGTTAAACAAGTAACACTGTTCTGGAAGGTTCCACAATTAACAGTTTAACTGGTAACAGGTGAAGTCATCAAGATGGAGCATCCACCAAAGGCTTAGTCTTTGCAATCAAGGATGGGTCGTGGATCACTACTTTGTGCCAAACGTCATGAGAGAAGTACAGTCAGTTCAAATGCAATGTTTCTTAGAGCAACATGACAAAAAATTTAGGTTTTTCAGCATCTACAGTTAATAATATCATGAAAAGATCGAGGGAGTCAGGGGGAACTACCAGTGTAAAAAGGCCAAGGGTGAAAACTGCTGCTGAATATATGTGTCCATCGAGCACTCGGGTGGTATTGTTTGAGAAACTGTCATGCTACCATGATAGAAGTAGCCACATGGGCTCAGAAGTACTTTAGAAAATCATTGTCACTTAACCACTGCATCAAGAAATGCAACCTGAAACTCTATTATGCAAAGAGGAAGCCAGATATTAATTTTGAGCAGAAACACCGGTGAGTTCTTTGGGCCTGAAGTCATCTGAGAGGGACAAAAAAGTCAGTGGAAACATGTTCTGTGGTCAGATGAGTCCATGCTTCAGTGATGTTGGATTCTACATGCTCAAGATGAAAAAGACCATCCAGACTATTGATAAAAAGTGCCAAATCCAGCATCTGTGATGTCATGGGAGTGCAACAGTGCCCATGGCATGGGTGAGCTGCATATGTGTGAAGGTACCATTGATGTGGAGGATTATATTGGTGTTTTGCAAAGACATATGCTGCCATCAAGACATCTTTTCAGCGGGAAAATGCCAGGCCTCATTCATAGAGTTACAATGGTGTGGCTTGGCAGGCCTGACTGCAGTCCAGATCTGTCTCCTACTGAAAATGTATGGTGCATCATAAAGAAGAGAATCAGACAACAGTGACCATGGACTGTTGAGCAGCTCAGGTCTTGTCCACAGCAAGAATGGGCAAAAATTCCACTTCAAAAACTGCAACAATTAGTATCTTCAATTCCCAAATGATTAAAAAATATAATTAAAATAAAAGGTCATGTGACCCAGGGATAAACATGCCTCTGTCCCATTTTTTTTAATGTGTTGCAGCCAGCAATTTCTAAATTTGTTTATATTCAACAAATAGAATTATTATGTTTTTGTTGGTTAAATAAAAGTTCAAGTGAATTAACATATTACAGATTTCTGCTTCTAATGCTAGAAAAGCATGTAGGTCCCTTTCCCAAATGGCCTCCTTGCAGCCTTGCAGTCCTCGTTTCTGTTTTTTCCTCTAGGGAGACCACAAGATGTTCCATTTCTTATTTTAGGTTCCAAATGGGTGCTCACATGTCCTCTGTGCATACTTCCTGTGTGCTTTGGCAAAGCCCACTGCAGTCTCAAAACCCGTTATAATTACTTGCAAGGACCAAACACAGTGGATGGGTTTGTTGACAGAAAGGCAAGGCAGATGCACTAACGTTAAAGCCAGTGATGATCCATTGCAAGGCCTAAGTGTGATCAGGTGGTACCTATGTAATATTTAGCACTTACACATAAGGTCTGTTTAAAAATCTAGCGATCTCTTTATATAGACAGCGTTTTACGTCATCCTGTGTGCACTCCTGAGAAGAAGCCTGTCTCAATTCTGAGATGCCTCAGAATGCTGTCTACTAAGATACCTCTGGGTGATGCCTTAGCCGCGAAGGCAATCCCAGCATTCAGCACGGAGCAAGAATTCACGCAAAAAAGTTTCCAATATGGCAGACGGAAGTGGACCAGCAAGCGGTAAAATGATCAAACTCAAGTAACGTAAAATTAATTTATCATGTTTAACTGTTGTAAAGGTTTATACGTCTAATTTATTTGAGATTTTGTGTTGGTCAGTGACCATTGAAAACAGAGGTACACAGAGGTTAGACATTAGTGTGCATGCTAGCAGCTTGTGTTACCTTATAATCAGAATTAGTACTTAGCTGTTTTTAAAAACTTGTATTAAGCATTCAAATGCAAGACTTTAAACTCTTTCAGGAAGCAGATCAGCCATTGAAACCTTTATTGCGGCTTCAGGAAAAGACGGGGAACATTTACTGAACTTCTTTGAGAGGTTCTCTGGTGGTTTTGTTCATTTACATATTTAAAATAGCCAATAAAGGAGAAGAAGAAGTGGTAAGCGCAGCATCCATGGCTCTAAAACAGAGAACTCAGTGAGGTAAAACTGCGGTGGTGGGCGCGGACAGACGATTACACGATCTCTGTCTAACTAGAGCGCCTCAATAATATATAAGGTTCCATGGCCCTTAGAATCCTCTCTACTTAGGCTGCTGCCTACGTAGGCAGCGGGCAGCGAGGCAGCTCACTAGGTTTTGAGACACACCCATAGTTTATATGGAGCTCATCTGATTTTGCAATGCTGTATCACTTCAATTTGCCAGTCTGATCTTATGCAATGTGTTTTCCTTTGGTGGGATTGAGGAAGTGATTATGAACTTCATTTATCTCAGAACGGAAAGTGATGTTTAAAATTTAATTAGATTGAAACCATTTTGTTATCATATTGCAGCCATTACCTCACTTCCTCATATAAGTAGTACAAGCTTTGTTTGTAATGGCTGTTCAGTTTTGCCGCTCAGTGCCAGTGTTATTAAATATTGAACAGGAACACATTTTGAAAGCAATGCTCTGAACACAGATGTAAAGAAATCAAGCCTCGAGGATTGTCCCAAATGCTTGCTTTTACTATTTTGGAATTGGGCAGTACACCAGATCCTGTTGATGATGTACATACCATTTGCAGAACAACTTCCATCATACTATACTGCTTATGGAGGGAGATGCTAGGGTGTTAAAGCTGCATAGGTCACTCTTCCAGGCTTAATGCTGCACCAGTGAACAGAAGAGCAATACAGCACTACTTAGTATTGCCTATCTAGCTGGGAATACAAAATGCTTGGATAATGCAGGGACAACCCAGCTGGGCAGGGAATGCTGCTACTTAGAAAACTCACATAGCTAATAATAAGGGTATTAACAATAATATGGAAAAGACAAGCAGGCACAAAACAGTTCCAAACCAAAATAATAGAAATTTATAAAAGTAAATACACTCACTATGGCAGAAAATATGATACATCTTTCACCCGCTTTGATGGACAGATTACCTGTAGGTGTTGTATTAACTGTACTCTCAAGCTGTTAAGCAGATAGCTCTGTGTGATGTGCATCTACAGGGTAAGAAGAATGTCTGAAAAAGAGCCTTAATGGCATCAGCTTACATGTGGATGCTGGTTGTATATAATTGCTTCTTGCACTCAGTGCAGCCTTTAACACTATCAATCAATGGCTCGGAGATTTAATTATGATTCTCACTTACGTTTCATTTAGGTATCAATTTTGTCCCAGGTGTTTCTCCTAAAATTCCTTAATAGAATTTGACAAAAAAGGAGGCAAGTTTCTTCTGAGGCTAAAGAAGTCAACTTGATTGACAAACTGACAGATTGACAAATCTGAGCACAATGTGAAACTTTGACGAGATCTTTACTAAAACTCAAGAGGAGACACATTAGTGAGATTACTGGGATCTTTTTCTCAGGAGAAATATTTGAGCAGCATGAGATTTAAGCTAAAGTCTTCTTTGTCGTTCCATCTGATCTCATTGCTGTCTAGGAGAAATGACTGAGATATTGAGTGGATCTCATTTTTTGATTTTTCTTTCATCTGGTGACACGTCAGTCCGATTCTTAAATCCCTACACTGGCTCCCATTGCCCTATAGAACTGACTTCTCATATTTACATTGCTAAATGGTTTAGGACCAACATATCGGTCACAAAGACTAAAGCAACAAGCAGCACAGATGACTTTTAGGTCATTTTGAAGAAGTCAGTTTGTTGTGCTGAAGGTAAATACTGAGTGGGGAGAAGCAGCTTTTAGCTTTTAATCTGTTGACAGATCTCTGAGCCTCAGATCTGCCACAAGATTAGATATTTTTGAAGCAAAACTGAGAACTTGTTCCAACAAGCATAATCTTAAGCATGTGATTCAAGATGTCTGGGACAGTATTGCATTTTAATTATGTTGTATTTGAACTACACTGTATCTAGTATCATTAACTTACACTGAAGTACCAGAAAAAGAGCCTATGCAAAATACGTAGCGATGCCACCTATGCACTTCATTGGTTGCGTCCGCCAGTGTGTATATAAATGGAGTGGAAGCGTCTAGAGCTGTTTCTGCTGTGAGACTGGCAAGTTATCACAATTTTGCGATTTTCAACACGGTTTAATAGTTTGGATTTTCACGGATGAGCATTTCAAGGGTGAACTGTGACTACAAGAATTCCGGCAAAACATCCAACTTAGGACAGCAGTGTGGCCGTACAAAGCTCTGGGTGAACGTGACCAGTGTCGTCTGGCAAGAATCGTTTCACGTGATAGGCGTGTAACACTGCCTCATGTACCATCGGAATTCAATGCTGGGGCTTCAGCAAACATCAGCGTGAGGACTGTGCAACGTTCCCTAAAAGATCCCGTTGGAGACCTACCTAGAATTAACTGGTATACCAGTTTTTATGGTACTTCAGTGTATATTTTATATTGCTTTTTATTACCTTTATTTTTATTTTTTTATCTTTATTTGTTCATTTGTCTTATATTTGTTTGCTTCATTTGCAAGGCACATTGAATTGCCCCATAAATGTAATGTGCCATAGATATATATTTGCCATGCCTTGCCTTTGCTGGAATGTCTCAGCATGCATAGAAGGTATACATCTGATTCTCGTTGCCGCTGACCATTAGGACATGAAATGTCAGCACTTTATTAAAATAGTCTATACAAAATGCCAAGAATACAAACTACATGCAGGTTTGCTTACGATTAGGAGTGTAATGCCACTTCTACCAAATATAGTCCTGTGCAACTCAAATTGGACAGAAGAAAATAAGGCAGAAACAAGAACCAGCAATCACCTAACTGGAAAAAAGAAAAAAAAAGCACGTTGTTTTTGTTGAGAAAGGTGTCTCAGCTAACATAAATCACAAGATGGCAATATTGCTCCACCTTTTATCTATGCAAACTACACAGCAGTCAAATGTATTGTATGTACAGATTCATTACAAGCTTATTCAAGACATTATGTTGTTAAATGGCATTAGACTGTACACTATCATTTCACTGTACACTAAACATGATTTTTTTGTTTATCCAGAGCATAACAATCTCTCAAGTGCAACTGAGGGTTGAGAAGACTAAACTGCTGAACTGGAGAAATTCTCTCCATTTTCTGAATATTGCCTTGAATTGACATCTAGAAACAATTTATGGCTTTGTAATGATTCATACTTGGAACAGATCATTACAACTAGAGGAAATGCCCTTGAGGAAAAAAACTATCCCTTTTCCTAGAGTATATATCATGGTAAAGCCATAATCTGCAGTAGAGAGTAGTATGCTTGATGTAAATTAGGATTTCTATAAAATATACCGAAGACTGTACAAAAATAACACATCAGGTGTTAGGTCAAGATGCATACTCCCTAAATTGGGTAAACCTTCATTTGGTAGACCTTAATTCTGTACAAATCATCAGCATTGTGAAATTTAGTGAGTAGTACAAATGATATAAATGTCCTCCTCAGCCACTAGGTAGTTACACTTTATGTGCACATTAAGAGAACAGGTTTAGATAGAAAAAAAAAATCAGCAAAGCAGAATACACTGTGCCATCATGTTAGGCATAATACCAGCCTGAGCACTAAATCTAACTGAATAATTTCCCCAGATACAACATACTACATCACTAGTGCTGTACCAAGTTGCATGTCTAGTAGCCGAACAACAAGCACGAGGGAAACTGTCTTAACCTATAGTATATGGCTATTCGCCTATGCTGCTATAAATCAGTGCACTTAAGTTTAAGCGTTTAAGCGAATTAACAAATCAAATATCTTTTAATGGCTTTAATAAGGTCTGTTCCTTTTCCCATCAAAAACAACAGAACATCCCTTAAAAACTCTGTTTAAAGCACTGAAAAACACCACCAATTAATGAGTCACTATGGGAACACTGTGTTCTCGTGTGTTTTCATGGGGTAGTGTAGAAATAGAAAGTTTTTAGTCAGGATCAGATGACCTTGTGTCCTTAAAAGCCTTACAACTGTTGTTTAATGAGACACAGAAAGCAAGTTTGTATTTTTTACTATTGCATTTTCCACTAAACTAAATGTACTGTTTGAGCATTTCCAGTCTTCTAGTCACTAATTACTGAGGGAAGGAACAAAACAAAATATATATGTACTATAATGAAAAAAAGCTGCAAAGGATCATTTTCAGGGAATATTTCACTGGCTGTAATTGCTTCACCTTTATGATAAGATTGTTATGTAACCACACGGGAGAGGTTGAGGTTGGAGACAAGTGCAGATGTTTTATTTAAACGGAAAACTATATACAGGAAAAACAAAACCGAAACCAAACCACGTAACTGAACCAAACAGACGAGCATGAAACACGAAACATTAGTATAAACTAAGC
>JAOVVH010000015.1:12206353-12221756 GCA_028566435.1 Scorpiodoras heckelii
CCCTTGAAATGCTCATACGTGAAAATCCAAACTTTGTTTCTACCTCCGAAATGCTATGACCCATCTCACGAGCTCCACCTATTAAACCGTGTTGAAAAACGCAAAGTCGTGATCACTTGTCATTCTCACAGTGGAAACAGCTCTAAAAGCTTCCATAGATGTCTATAGCTTTTTATACGCACTGGCGGACACAATGAACGACGTGCATAGGTAGTGTTGCTATGTATTTTCCACAGTTTTTCTGGTACTTCAGTGTACTAGATATCCACAGACATAATTATTGAACCACCTACTAAATGGAAATGTGTCTTACCCTCCTTCACAGATTTGTACCCGGAGGATCTCATTGTATTTGGAGGTAGACTGTGCTTCCTCTTCTCCTTCTTCCTTGGGTGTCTTTTCCGTCTTTCTCAGCACAGGTTTCTCGATCTCTATGGGCTGTGTGGCATGTACCTATACTCGAGAGAGACACGGGCAAGTTCACCAACCCTGCTCCGGGTGCCCAGGGAGACAGAGATGAGGGAATTCACTTTCAACATTTTGCAGAAAGTATTATAAGTGATTTTGACTCTAAAGAGTCAGGTAAGTCACTCCTGAAAACATACTATACTCTAGCTTTCCCTGTCATGGAGAAAGATGCAGCCGCAAAGGTACATCTTTTGTACCTTATTTAATTGCAGTACAATACTTGAAAGGTGCATGCAGTGTAGCTTTAATCTAAATGCTAATCATAGGAACAACAGAGGGGTCAAATTATTTACCTTAAATCATTTTAATGTGCATTATATATTCCAGGTGAAAGAAAGACACTAAAAGTACAAAAATCGTACCCTTAAGGTTATCACTCTATCACCATGGAAAGGCTGTTGCGTCCATTATATAGTGATCTATATTCCTACACAAAATTTCATATTCTTTTAATACCAAGCCATCGAGGTCATACAATATATGGACAAAGGTTTGTGGACACCCGACCATATGTGGACATCCATATGTGGGCCTTATTCAAACTGTTGCTACAAAGTTGGAAGCATCAAATTTGTCTGCACGGAGCCCTGATGTCAAACCCACTGAACACCTTCGAGATGAACTGAAATGCTGGCTGTCCTCCAGGCCTCCTCATCCGACATCACAACCTGACCTTACTAATGTGTTTGCGGCTGAATAGGCAAATCATCACAGCCATGCTTCAAAATCTAGTGCAAAGCCTTCCCAGAAGAGTGTAGGTTATTATAGCAGCTTAGAGTGAACTAACACTGGACTGGTATGTTCAACAAGCATGTATGAGTATTAAGGCCATGTGTCCACAATCATTTGGTCATACAGTGTATATAAAAGCTTTCACATGCATAGTGCTCATCCAGGAATTTCTACATTTACCTCAGACTCCTTGCAATCCCTGGTGTCAGGTGCTGCAGGTTTTCCCACTGTGGAGGGAGGCATGGCTGCTGTTGTGTAGGTGAAAGAACTATGTCTCTGCTTGCAGTACACTAGGGAGAGTACATCTTTGCTTGTTAACCCTGGAGGGTTTGGATTCCGACTACTTATGCACCAAGTAGAATAGACTGAGTTCTGGTTGTCGTTTTGGGCCGATGGATTCGGTTTGACGTAGTTTAGATAGCACCAACTAATTGCGAGATTTGTGTCAAGCGAAGTATATGAAGTTTCTTCTTTGTTAATGGGGACTACAACACTTTTAGTACACAACTGAGAGTCTTCTTTTTTGCTGGCGATAAAACTAGTCGTATTGCTCTTTGCATTAACTGTGTTCTCCTCCTCTTCCTTCACTCGTTTCTGTTGTTGACTATCAGGGGTGAGTTCCACACTGCTTGTTGGGGACAGTACCCGCTTATTTCCCCCTGAATTGGAGGATTTGGATCCTTCAGCTACTGGTTGTTGATTTTTAAAATCAAATCTAGATCCTACATATTCTGACCTTACACCAGAGCAGCTGGGATCCTGAGATTTTGCAACAGCTGTTTGTGACAGAGTAGTGTAAACAGAATTGGCATGGGAAGGTAAGTCTGAGTAAAGGCGAACAGGCACTCTCTGCATCGCAGGAGGCCTCAAAAGCTCTTCACATGGAGTTATATCAAGATGGGGATGGTAATGATGATAATTGGCAGTTGACTGCCCAACAACATCCTCTATGGGAATCTCAAGCTTAAGACCTGAGGACACTGAGTAGTAATGAGCTCTTGCAGCACCTGATAGACAGTGCAGATTTTCAAAGACTGTATGATCATCTGTACGAGCCACAACAGTTGAAGGAGTAACCTGTTTAAGAGAGAATGAGGGGCACACTGTATTGCTTAAAGACACATTATGGAATGAAGAAGGCACAGAGGAATGAGATGTATCAGGGCTGTGTCTAGGAGAAATGCTTGTACTTGGAGATGGGGGGTTAACACTAAGAACTGGCTTTGGTGGTGGATCCTCTTCCTCTGGCTCTCTTACAGCAGAATGTTTAATCAAGAGGCATTTGCGCCTTTCCCTCCAACCTGCAGTTGTTCGCTCAGGGGATAAACAGCTGTAATCAAAGGACTTACTTCTGGTCTCAACAATGAGGTTTGTCTGCTGAGGTATATGTGGTGCTTGCTCAGATGCAGACCTTTGCATTTCTCTGTGAGGGTGGTGAGTACTTGAGATTGTTAATGTATGAGGAGCCCTTGATCTTCTAGACATTGTGTCAGCATCGCTTTTGACAGATTCCTCAAGTGATGTGGAATGACTATATCGGTGAGCATCTTGACTTGGACTATGAGGTACAGATAGTGATTCAAAACTTGAGTCTCCAGAGGACTGGGTTGCCTCTGCAAGACGAAGTCTTTTCTTTTTTGGTGGCAACTTCTCAATGGGAAGCTGTGCCAGTGATGGACTTCTCTGGGGCCATTGGAAGTCATCGACTTTTTTTGGCTCTTTAGTTTCAGACATATCCAGATAGATTGGCACTGTCATGCTGATATTTGTTTCTTCTGTTACTCGAATTTCTGGTATTTGAACATTGTGTTGGCGAACGAGCTTACGGAAGTTTGGCTTTGTTGTCTGTTCCTTTACGTATGTGTGAGTCAGAGGTTCTTGTTTGTGAAATAAACTAGTATGTTGTATCACTGATACTCCTTTTAAAGTGTTCTCCTTCTCGTGTCCCTGCACTGACACAACAGATTCTATAGTGGGCTTTACGCATGATGCAATATATCCTTGTGATGTAAAGGTAGAAGACAAGGCAGCTGACGGTAAGGCAGGATCGTCAAGGTCAAGACTCTCTTCCTTCCTCCGTTTCCGCACTGCTAAGCCACCAACCCGCGTTTTATGAACTGTTCCATGCTCTTCTGCTTGAACATCAAGTTGGTGAGATGGCTGTGCAGGGCAGTGGTGGTTCTTGTGTGTTTTATATTTTTCCCAGCTGTTGCAAGCAAGTCCACATGCTTCACACTCAAATGGTTCTAGTTGTTTTTGCTTGCAGTCTGACACCATGGAAACTGAGGAATGAAATGGTGAGCTGGAACAGGGCTGGTCCTCAGTAGTAATTTCAGCACCAATGGGTAATTCAATTGCTGGCTGGCGCCTTAGCATACCATGCCGCCTGCTCTGAGCTGGTTGTTCATCAAAAGATTGGCTGTGGCGAAAGTTTTGTGAGGAAGCAGTGGATTCAGTGCTTGCCTTTGATGGTAATGAGTGACTTCTTAAAAGAGGACCTGCTGGCAAAGGATTAGCTGGTTGACTGACACTGATGGAGTGCTGCTGAAATTTCTCACAAGGGACACCAAGAGTGATGGACCCACTGATTTTTGAACTAATATCTATCTCTTTCGCTCTGCGGAGAATTGTATCTTTACAAAGAGATGACTCAATGCTGCTCCTCCGAGAAAGAGAAAACCTTCTGGGTTTGACACTATCAATCTTGCTCGTGTCTACTACTGCTTCATTGATGGTGATGAGTTTGGTGATGTGATCAATTACCTGCTTTTTAGGCACTGAGAAAGGGATACTCCTCCCCTCTGCAGAGTGCTCTGTAGAGTGTTCATCCTGTTGATGAACTGTTCTCTGCAAATGGCCAAGACGGCCAAATTTTCCAAGAATAACCTCTGCATAACTTTTGGCACTTGTGTTTGGCAAACTGTCTTGAGAGATGTCAGTGCTCTCAGAGCGAGAAAAATAGCCTGATTCGGTGCTGCCTTTGCTGCCTACCCCAAATGATGAAGAGGTCTCATCAGATGAGCCCACAGGAGCTCGTCTTCCTTTGCTAAGCCTCATGGCTAATCTCTTTTTTACAGCATGAGAGTATTCTAATCCCTGTGGCTGCCCTTCAGGGGATATGTCTGTGCAAGAAGTTCTTTGAGAGGATATCATCTCTTGATTTTTAAGAGAAAGAGATGAAGATAGTTGGCCAGTGTCTTCATCTGATTCTGTAACCGGCTCATCCTGACAACTCACGCCAGGCCCCTGTCTACCTGAGGCCATACCAGCTTTTACCTTATGTGTGTGTGACTTACGGTGCTTGTAAAGATTACTCTTAGTCTTAAAGGAAAAACCACATGGTGCACAAGGGTAAGGTCTTTCTCCAGTGTGGGAACGTATGTGTTTCTGTAGTACACTAGGCTTGGCACATGCACGGCCACAATACGTACAAACATACTTTCCTGGCTTCTGAGGTTTACGCTCACGTTTTTGTTTTGGTGTGCTTTCTTGCGCCTCCACGAACGGTTGCATTGACCCTGATGAAGTTGATGTCTCAGGGCATTTATCAGAAACATCCATAACTTCAGAACTTCTAGAAACCCATTCTGACTTCCTACCCTCAAGCGTATCTGCTTCCTGAACGTTTCTTTTCTGAAGTCGGAGACGTTTTCTTTCATGACGTAGTCTTTTTGTCTGCCGGGGATTCTGCTGCTGCTGGGAGCGAGCTGCGGTTGGTTTTGGGTTGCTGAGACAAGACTCATATCGAGGTTCATGGAGGTGTTCTTGACCCCCTGACTGCTCCCCAGTGCTCAGTTGTCTAGGTGAGACCTCCATAAAATGTGGAAAGGGCCTCTGGTAGGATGCCACACCTGGAGACTATCTTACAAACCTTACATAAAATTGATTCATTACGGACACAATATGGCCATAGAAGAACATAGTTCTTTTAGATGTTTTTCTTGGTACTGGTGTCCTTGGTACTGGTGTCGCCTTAGACGTTCTGTAATATACCACAAACACAGAAATAAATTAGAAGCTCTATGAGCAGGAATGCTTATAAATAAACCAACAAATGGATACCCACAGTTTCTTTGTTTAGGCATTCTAACCTTGTATTTACATTGTACTTATCAGGTAGACCGCTATAGGGGCATTCTGTAGGTCAAACAATTACTGATTCTAACCCATCTGTCACTAAATACAATTAGTGAACCACCCTGTGAGGACTAGAGCTATTTTTTCCAGACACCATTTGCAGCATCTTCTCTCATTCTCTAGTGCCTCATGTTTGGCAGACTATTGCAAACCCTGCAATGATATTAAGCTGCTTCAACTTTCAGCAGTGCTGTTGCATCTGATGTACTTATACTATCCATGCCACGATCATGTCAGTGTCACTGCTGTGCTGAAAGTGGCCACCACCCTAATAATAACTGTCAAAGATATCCTGTAGTTTTCTTTTTTCAGTGATAGAGTGAAGCATTGCTGACAAAATTGTGCACTACTACAGTTACTGGGCTATATTCAGTAAATTTGTACCCATTCATTTTTTCTAACAAAATCTTAATGAATAAATCCGGATCACATTTCCCCAAATACGCTTTATTTACTCTAATTATTTCCTGTTTTTAATGTTTAAATTTCCTAACAATTCTGCTGGAATCCTAACTGTTGTAACTGAAGTTTTATATCTGTGAACCATTTATCCCATTAAGAGCCACATTACCTAAAGCAACCTTTCCAGGTGTTTCTACATAGTAGAGAAGTAGAGAAGACATTCAACCATGAGCATGAGACAAGTAAATGTTTTTTTCCTCACAATTTTTAATTTTAATAAAAGATCCAAGCCTCTTCCCTCACTAACCAGCTGGCACCTGTGCCAACACTTTGCTGCAGGGGTGGAAAGGTGTGGAGCCATATGGGATCCTGCTGGTAATGCATATCTTTGCCAGTATTGCATTCCAGACTTGTTATGCTATGAGTGTATCTAAAGCTGAGAAAATTCTTCTTGGTGTTCACAGCTTTTGTCTGCTAGCAGGCCTTTTTTATTTAGTTGCATTTGAAATGTTCATCACTGTTGTGAAAGAAAGACAATGAGTACTAAAATCAGATCATGCACATACACTATATGGCCAAAAGTATTTGGATGGCTTACCATGACCCCTGAATGGGGGCTTTCCACAAACTTTTGGCACCAAATTGAACACTGAACTGAACTGAACAACGCCTGATATCAGTACTCAACCTCGCTAATACTCTTGTGGCTGTATGGACAGTACCTGGTTAGTCCTAAGGACTATGACATGAAATTTTATGTTTTATGTTACATCTTTGTCATTCTCTGCCCAAACCTGGAGAGAAGAGAAAGGTGCTTCATATCGAATCGGTATTTAGTCCAAAGCCTGTGTCTTTTGTTACAGCTTTGCTGGAAAATAAAAATTTTGCCCAATGATTCTCACCAGCTCTGGCACTTGTCTGGGGCTCAGGTAACCATATTTACATATTTATCTGTTTGAAAATGAGCCAAGGACCAGTTGTAGCCTGTACTTATTATCAAAATGGTTTTAGTACAGTAAATGAATATGTACAGAATAACAGTAAAAGGCACAGTATATAGTAAAAAGTTATGGTAAAAGGCAACATATTAAGAAGTTTTAGAAAAATCAATAACTACAATGAGAATAATTAAAAATACAAAATAAAAGTGTTTATATGTTCAGTGTGTCTGATGATGTTTTCAAAGCAACTAAACTACATGTAAATCCCTATAGTCTGAAGACTTACCAGAGTAAGATGTCTTGGTAATAAACTGGGTGACGAGATGTCTGGCTGAGCGTTTTGGGGGTGACAGAGTTTGTCCCTCATTTCCAGCCTAGCAGTGATAAATAAATAAATAAATAAATATGCATGTTAAACAGTTAGCAATTTAGTCGGCAACATAATTTCAAGTGCTAATACTAGCTAACATAGTTAAACCTGTACCTGTAAAGTTGTGCCAACTCCAGCTAGTAAGTAGCATTAAATCCCTTGTCAATTATTTTATCTTATGCCACAGTGCTCTTATGTCACAGAGTTCTTGAATCTGATTGGTCAAATGGCCACGTGGCTCGGATCATAGTCCGACTCTAACATGAACGATAGCGTTACGTTAATTTGGTTGCTCTTATGTTAATATTTCTACAGCATCATAAACAGGGACTTGTATGGTGGACATTCCTCATAATCTAAGACTAATATTAAAACGATTTTGGAAAGTGTTGTTTAATAATAAATAAAAACATAGAATTGTTGCTGTGGTGAACAATAAAGATATATATTAAGTCATTAATGAATTAAACGTTATAATCACTGCCAAATCACAATAGTGTAACCAGAACAACACACTCCAGACCTTTCCATATCACACCGCCCTAGTGTGTATTGTTTACTTATAACCACACAATATGTAATAATAATAATATAATATAATATAAATAAATAAATAAATAAATAAAAATAAGCTTATTTATACAGCACATTTCATACATAAATGTAGCTGAAAGTGCTTGACAGAGTACTTAAAAAAAGCATGGGGTAAACAGTGTACTGACAAATAAAATACTGTATTTAAAAACTGGCAACATAAACACAATTTCAAGAAGCCATAAAATTACTAATGGAAAAAATAAAATGTAAATGAACAAAGATAAAAATACAAAAGGTTTGGTTATAAAGTAATAAAATAATATACAAAATGATAAAAGTAAAAATAAAATATGATAATATTAGTAATAAAAGTAAGATCAGAGACATCATAAAAAGAGTTTCTAATAATAACACATTTTGATTTGTGTTGTACATGCAGGACGGCATCATAGGACCATTGAAAATGAAAGAGAAATGAGTGCTGAATGTTGCCTCATTATTCACTTGACTTTATTTGATAAAGGTGAAATATTAACGATGATTGGTGTCTTTTTGTTATTTTATATAAAAAATAGATTCGTCTTTCATTCATCTGATATACTGATTAGAGTTGGAGTTTAATTAAAGGCATCAATTCGCCAATTAGAGTAACGTGGCATGTTGTAACCGAAAAGTAAGTTTACGCTCCAACCATAACATATATTAAAAAGTTCAAATACATCAGCCTCAGTTCATAGACGTTTCATCACATTTATTTCAAAAGTGCCTACTGCATACAAAATGAGTCTGAACAGTTTTCTTTATCATATTAAATACTGCCGAGCGCTGTCTTGTAGAACACAACCAATCAGCTGTCCGCTGTTGATGACATTTCAGGGCGTTTTAAATAGAGCCATTTTACCGAGTTCCCTATGAAAAGCCCTTGGGATTCTGTACCATGTGTAGTGTGTAGGGAGCAGGGATACAGATTAGAGATACTTACGATTTGAATTCAGCCTAAAACGAGTAACGTGACGAACAACGCATTAACAAACGCATTAACGCGTTAAAGAATTAATTGCGATTAAAAAAATTTACGCCACTACAAATTTTTATTTTAATTTTACAGCACTTACAATAATGTCTTCAGCTGCTTTTTAAAATGTTCTACGGATGTTGACTGTCTAATCTCAATTGGTAAGTTTCTGGTGAACAAAAACCAAATGCGCCATGTATGCGTTATTACTTACTCATTTTGAGTACTATTATCTCTTCTGTGGTGAACTCACTATTGATTGAGATGAGGTTTTGTTTTTGATTCTTTTTTTTTTTTCTTTGGTTTGCTTTTTTCTTTCATTTGCGTTTGATTATCCGGGTTTGATTTCTGCTGTACTGTTGCAGATAGGTGACATAAAAAAAAAAAACAATATCCAAATTATCAGAATTAAGGATCTGCCAACATCAGCTACCTCATTTACCACACTTAGAGAAACTTCTTTTCCACTCACTCAGTTTCTTTGTCCTATCCTTGTGATAGTCAGCAGCTGAACGTGAGGACAGTACAGTTCATTTCAAACCCAAAGCATGTCACTTTTGCATTGTTGCGGTTCTGCTTAGCATACAATCTGATTATAATCCGTATCGCCTTTTACAATAAATCCTGATAAATGTAGTTGAAATCTTGTGCGTTCTCATTCCTTTTCTATTTTACTGTCAGTGACTTGGTTACATTGCCAGAGAGACACCAGTGCCAATCATTATGTGGCCTGAAATGAACAGTGGGTGGAAATTGGAGGGTTCTGTTGCATCTAAATATAATAATAAGTAAAATGAAATTAAAGGATCTAACCTCAATAAATGTTTATTAAACGTCAAATCCTTAGCATCACATCGTATGTTTAACTTTGACAGAGGCTTGAAGTTGCTTTTGCACTGGTGACATCGTAAGTCAGGGTTTTTTGTCACAGTTTTTTACCTTTACACCTTCCAAATACATGTGTAACGAAATATTCATTATTGAGATTAAATTCAAATTAAGTTAAAGATACAAGAAAAACTTTATCTCATAATATGAATGAATAAAACACCTTCCTTATGTATATAAGCAAATGACACTGAAATCCACTTATAATAAAAAAGATTAAAAAATAACTAAAAGAAAAGAAAAGAAAAGAAAGAAAAAAGAAAAAATTTACGACATTTTTGTTTTAATAAAAATGTAAAAAGAAAAAAAATTACAAAAATTAATTTGCTACCAAAAAATGCTGAAGTTTAAAATTTGCTAGTAGCCCAGTCGCCACCAATTGTGTGAAAAGTCACGGCTTAATGTATGCATAATGTCTGCACACTTTTCGACTTGCACTGCTAAAGAGAAATGGATGGATATTTAAGAGATGGTCTGTTTGTGCAGGTGGAAAGTTGGAAGAAAAACAGAAGGCATGACTGTTCTTCACACATGTTCTTGATTCGGATGCAGAACTATCACCTGACTCAAAATGTGTTATGACGCCTGACGGTGGAAAGAGATGAAAACCTTTATAGGTAGCCTGATCAGCACAGGCGATCGTATCCCTGAGCTACTGTACATATTGTACGTCCAGCAGATACAGATCACAGGTCCTGGATCACCATCTTTTTTTTTTTTTTTACTAGGTTTGATGGTATAAAAGTTCTTTTGGACAACGTGTCCTGTTTCTGAATGCAACGCAAAACTAGAAGCCAAGGACCTGTGTGCACTTTACTAGCAAGGTCAAAGCTAAATCTTCCTAAATCCCAAAAGACAAATAATAAGTTTTGCAAAGCAGAAATAAACATAGCTGTACACACATTTAATAAAACAACATATGTTGTTCAATATGGTTAATCAATTATGAAATAATAAAAAAAAAAAATCTGGTGCTTAAATGCTTTTTGGAAATCTCATCAATCTCTCTCCCTCTCTCTTTCACTAATGGGCACCCAATGGTTGTTCCTATGGCAACGGCCCTAAACCATGCGGTGGCAGATGGAAGCAGAGCTGGAGGGCTAAATTTATCTCACAGCATCCTCGCTGACTACACAGAGAGAATGTAACACCCTCCACCACCACCTCCACCACCACCACCAGCACCATCACCACCACCACCACCACCCCTCTTTCACGTCTCTCCCTCCCTCATCTTCCTCCACCATAAAATGACCAGCATACAACAAACCATTAGAAGTGTTCCTTTCCAAAACGCTGAAAGGTGTTAAGTTGAAAAACCAGAAACTATATTTCTCATGTTGTCAGTCAATGTGCATGATACTTTGGAGTAGTGTCCTATAAAGAGTCATCCTTTTAACCTGACCTCCAGCAATGCAAATGAGGATGAAAGGAAAGTGAGCTGCAACAGTTACACAACGTGAAAACGCCTCGCTGTGAACAAACAGTGCAGCTCTGAGGCTGCGTTGCTTCTACTGATGTCATTCCCAAAGAAACAGAACAAATTCTGGCTCCTGCATTGCAGCCTGCCGTCCTCTCTTTGGTGGCTTATCGCAGATGCAACATTAACAAGGCACTGACTTGACAGCAAAAGCTTCATCAGCAGCACGCCACTGTCGATTCCTCTGGGGACAAAACCCCTGTGCTGAGATTAAACAGATTCTAAACGCATATGCACACACACACACACACACACACACACACACACACTCACACACTCACACACACATGCGCAGCAGACAAACCTCAAGTCGCCCCAGGACTCATTCAGCAAACGGCAGAGTGAGGAGAGCAAGAAAGAGGGAGAGACTGAGTGAACCAGACAGGCAGTCCATTCATCTTTTTCGCTGCCTGTTCCGTCTCTCCGACACTCACCACTCATGCCGCACATGACAAAATCGCAGACGCGCACTGTACCAGCACAAGCACACGACGTACCATGACTCAGTAGAACGGACAATCAGGCGCTCTTCAGAGCAACATAATATCCTTCAAGTGCTAAGAGCCTAACAAAGAATGATGCAGCACCAGTCTCAATGAGATCAGCCACAGAGGAAGGTGAGCTGCAGACAGATCTATCACTAACACTGATATTATCAATAAATCAATGTTTTTCAGTATTATTACCAGGAAAAGAGCAGGTTTGCTTCTTCTTTCCAGCCTGGATAGTCTCAGATCGGTGAGGATTTGAATGAGCAAGAGAGTGAACAGAGAGTAAGAAAGAGAGAGAGAGAGAGAGAGGGAGAGAGAGAGAGAGAGAGAAAGAGGGGGGCAGAATGAAATCGAGAGAAAATGTATGAATGAGCCAGTGCGGCTACGAGGCAGAGAGAGGGTGAGATTTGTGTCTGCATACACCGAGCTCGCAGGTGCTGCTGTCCACGACACGATTCTCCGATCTGTCTATTTAAGTCACTGATGTCATGTTGATAATATCAAACTCCTACCAGATTTGATATTTCATGACTCATTAATGTGCATGATGTTACCTTCAACCGGTTCATTCACAAAAAAAAAAAAAAAAAAAAAAAAAAAAAAAAAAGCTGCAGTACTTCTTTTCCCTGAACCGATGACATATTTTGAATGCTGTTTCTCTATGCAGTTCTTGCTTTCATCAGTGCTCGGTTAGAGTAGAGGCAGGATGGAAAGAATCAGGTCGCAGGTGGAAAAAAAAAAGGGAGGGAGAAAGGCTCTGGTGAAAGTGGCTCTGGAGAACGTCCACACTTCACTGCCCGGCTTCCCAGACGTGCCATGCTCCAGCTGCAAGAAGCACAAACACTCTGACATCACTCGCTGTGTTCTTTTCCATCCGCAACTTTTTCGAAGAAGGCTGAGCTGAACTAGCGGTTTAGCGAGGACTGCCTCTCTTTCACACGTTCCCGTCCTCCAGATTGGGGGGAAAATCTGAATCACGACAACAAAGTGAGGCGGCTTGAGCGTGTTAACGAACTGGGCTTGTTATTTTTATGATGAACACGACTTAGAGTTGATTCATTAAAACTAAGAAGACTCCTTAAGGTGCGGATTTATGGAGTCTGTGGCTACAGAAGGAGTAAAATTCAACAGAGAAGCAACCATAATTAAGGTCATTATTGCAAAATACATAGCAATGCCACCTGTGCACGTCATTGGTTTCGTCCGCCAGTGCGTATATAAAGTGATAGACATCTACGGAAGTTTCTAGAGCTGTTTCCGCCGTAAGAATGGCAAGTTATCACGATTTTGTGATTTTCAATATGGTTTAATAGTTGGAGCTCGTGAGATGTTTCATAGCATTTCGGAGATAGAAGTAAAGATTTTCACGTATGAGCATTTCAAGAATGTACCATGACTACAAGAATTCCGGCAAAACCTCAAACTTATGACAGCAGCATCGCTGTAAAAAGACTCTGAGTGAACGTGACCAGCATCAGTGTCACGTGATACGCGTACACCACTGCCTCAAGTAACATCAGAAGTCAATGGTGGGGCCTCAACAAACATCAGTGTGAGGACTGTGCAACATTCCCTCCAAGATCTTATGGGGGACCTACCAAGTATTAACTACCAGTTTTTCTGGCACTTCAGTGTATACAGTATGCAGAGTAAATATTCAAAGAGACTCAGTAGCCTACCCACCACTCAGATGATTGTCATCACACATGTTCATTCACTACTTACTGTAGATAGAGGCAGATAATGTCCAATTGACCAATGTCCAATCTTGGCCATCAGTAATACTTGTATCATGTACAAATCCCAATTGACACCCACGATCACTTCCCAATCATGGAAGTATACAGAGCAAAATTAGCTGTGCTCTCTGGGTCTGATTTATGGCATACCCTTCCTATCCTCTCAGAGTGAGGCTAGTTGATCATTGCCTTCTCTGAGCTGATGTATGCAGAAGAGGGCAAATAGTGCTTGGGCAGGTCACTATGTACACTGAAGTACCAGAAAAACTGGTATACCGGTTAATACTTGGTAGGTCTCCCATGGGATATTGGAGGGAACGTTGCACAGTCCTCACGCTGATGTTTGTTGAGGCCCCAGGATTGAATTCCAATGTTACTTGAGGCAGTGTTACACACCTATCACGTGAATCGATTCTTGCCACCCTTGAAGTCTCGTTCACCCAGAGTCTTTTTACAGTCACACTGCTGTCGTAAATTCTTGTAGACACCGTACACCCTTGAAATGCTCATATGTGAAAATCCAAACTTTCCTTCTACCTCTGAAATGCTACGACCCATCTCACGAGCTCCAACTATTAAACTGTGTTGAAAACTGCAAGATCATTATATCTTGCCATTCTCATGGCGGAAACAGCTCTAGAAGCTTCCACAGATGTCTGTCGCTTTAAATACACACTAGTGGACACAACCAACGACATGCCCAGGTGGTGTTGCTGTATATTTTGCATAAGCTTCGGTACCAGTTTTTCTGGGACTGAAGACTACTTATATACACATAACTGTGTAACACATTAGCATAAGCTCTCTTCTGCACTCATAAGCTCACAGATGCCTACAATTTGCTAGTGTCGCTGTGACTGACAGGGGAGATGGAGGAACGATCCCATCCTTCATACCCAGACAGCATGGGCAATTCTGGCTGACATTTGCAAACCAGCAATTTTTTAAATAAGTGTAATACAGTTTTACTGCAAACAGATTCTACAGTTCCACTTTTTGTAATTAACAAATAAATAAATATGAGGTCTGTCCAGAAAGTAATGAAAACAAAATTCCCGCACTCTGTAGGGCTTACACATGGGGATGGTGGTTCAAGGTCAGTTAAAGCAGGATCTCAGATCAACAATATGATTTCAACATGTTTCAGCTGCGTTCTAGCCTTCGTAGTTTGCTGGTTTTTGTTTTTGTGAAACCCTTCTGAACTGCCTCATCCCTGGAACAACGCATGCAAGTTTGGAGCAACGGTACGTGATCAAACTCCGTGTGAAAATCTGTAAAATTTCATCAGAACCTCCTGAGGAAAGGTTACGGACAAGCTACCCTATCGTCAGCCGATCGTTTGACAACAGAGCCCAGTTTCCTGAACAGACTGATCACAGGAGATGAATCACGGGTGTTCGAGTACGGTCCTGAGACAAAAAGACAAAGTGCTGAATGGCACACAACAACAACAACAACAACAACAACAACAACAACTCGCCCAAGGAAAGCTCGCATGAGCAAATCAAAATTCAAGACACTGTTAATCGTCTTCTTTTTTATTCTCAAGGGATCGTCCATAAAGAATTCGTACCAGAAGGCTAAGATTAAGACACGTTTGAAAGGCCACCATTTCGGCACAGTAAAGAACATCCATAGAGTCGCGACCGAGACTCTGAACACCCTCACAGTTGACGATTTCAAACAATGCTACCATCAACGGCAGACGTGTTGGGAGCTTTGTGTGCGTTCACAAGGATCATATTTTGAAGGTAATAATATTGAATTGTACATTTTTTCTAATAAACTAAAAACAAATTCTCAGTACTTTCCAGCCAGACCTCATAAATACATACATACATACATACATACATACATAAAAATTCAAGTGGGTCATTGTCACTCATCTAGAACATAAAACATAAACCAGCCATGGCTTTCATGCCACAACACACAACCTAGACAATCTCAGACAATTAGCCGCAAGATTCTTAGCCTTGTTGTCTAGGTTGCTCTGGATGTCCTGCTGCTTGCAGAACTCGAAAGAAACATTTGCTTCTAGTGAACAAAAAAGGGACAAATCCATATAAACACACATCCAGCATGATGACACCAGTGTCTGTGTGTTTGCATGGCAGGTGATGTACGTGTGTGTGTGTGTGTGTGTGTGTGTGGGAGAGAGAGAGAGAGAGAGAGAGAGAGAGAGAGAGAGAGAGAGAGAGAG
>JAOVVH010000015.1:12244508-12256051 GCA_028566435.1 Scorpiodoras heckelii
ATCACTTCTATCAGGAATGCAAACAAAAGAAAGCAGGTATAACGTGGTCATGACGTAGACCTGAAGGAAAGCATGCTGGGGGGAATAACTTGCTTTTTATTACTTCAAGATATAAACAAGAATATAGTTTAATCTCAAGAAGCAAAAATGTGTGTGGTTGGGACAAACAGGGTTGGTCAGTGATTGGTTGTTGGGGAACAATGGTGGTCAGTAATTGGTTTTGGGGAACAATGGTGAGCGGAGATTGGTTGTTGGGCAACAACGGTGAACAGTAATTGGTTGTTGGGGAACAGTGGTGATCAGTGATTGGATGTTGGGGTACAATGGTGATCAATGATTCATTTTTGGAACAATGGTGATCAGGGATTGGATGTTGGGGTACAACGGTGAGCAGTGATTGGTTGTTGGGGAACAATGGTGATCAAGGATTGGTTGTTGGGGTATAATGGTGATCAGTGATTGGATTGGGGAACAATGATGATCAGTGATTCATTTGGGGAACAATGGTGATCAGTGATTCATTTGGGGAACAATGGTGATCAGTGATTCGATTGGGGTACAATGGTGATCAGTGATTGGATGTTGGGGTACAACGGTGAGCAGTGATTGGTTGTTTGGGGAACAATTGTGATCAAGCATTGGTTGTTGGGGTATAATGGTGATCAGTGATTGGATTGGGGAACAATGGTGATCAGTGATTCATTTGGGGAACAATGGTGATCAGGGATTGGATGCTGGGGTACAATGGTGATCAGTGATTGGATTGGGGAACAATAGTGATCAGTGATTTGTTTGGGGAACATTGGTGATCAGATATTGGTTGTTGGGGAACAATGGCAATCAGTGATTGGTTTTGGGGGATGTTGGGGAACAATGATGAATGATATTAACATTAACTGCATGCAATGTTGTAACCAGGGACAAAGGTAGACAGAAGCTATTAGGATGGTCGGTATGTGACTGGCAATATGACAGAAGAGTGGGTAGCATTGCCACCTCACAGCTCCAGGGTCCTGGATTAAATCCTGATCTAGGTTCATTGTCTGTGCAGATCAGTTTCACATGTTCTCTCCATGTTCTTATGCTTTCATTCAGATTCTTCACTCTCCTCCCACTGTCCAGAAACATGCAGGTAGGTGGATTGGCTAAATGTTCTCTACATAGTGTAATGAGTGTGTGAATCAGTGTGTGCACACGGGACTAGCATCCCATCGAGAGTGAATTCTCGTGCCTTCCATCCTGTGTTACTGGGATAGACTTCAGATACGCCCTGTCCCTGACAAGGATAAAGTGGTTACTGGTGAGATTAATGTCAAAAACAACGTTAAGATTGAGCTTTGAATTGGAGATCTAAAAAATACATTTAGAAAAATACAATTTATTGAAGATCTATTGAAAAGCTTATATAAGGCTGATAAAACACAAAACAGTTTATAGCCAATAGTTCATATCAATTATATAAAGACATCAAACATGTTACATTTACATACAAATTTATCCATTATCAAATAAAATCCTTTTATCCATGTGACTAAATTGTGCTCTGCAGTGCCAGTGATGTTTGCAGCTAAAGGCCCTACTTCTTGCGGAAACATTTGTGTGGCATTGGCGAACAATATGACAAAATTGCAGAGAAAACAAAAACCACAGACATTGTGTGGAGGCTTCAATCGCCATGGTGTGTACATAGCAGCGGGGCGAACGCTCTGGAAAAACATGCTACGTGACAAAGCCTGTGATTGGAGCATTCATTACGCGACAGCCAAAACTAAACCACAGAGTATGTGAGCCTCTGAGCCTTGCAAACTTCTTTAAGCTGAAATTATATCAAGATCTTTAACAAGCCAGGTTAAAAGTGATTAGGTTTGGTTTATAAAAGTAGTCACGATGGGAAAGATCAGTAGAGAGGAAAACCAGTTAGCCTAGCATGTGAAATCTTCATGCAGTTTCCTTTTCATTTACAATGGCCTTGTTAGGGTTACTTTGTTATTAGAACAAGAATACTAACTAACTTTGTAAAAGCCGAACCAACTTAATTTCATCGATCGTCTTCTAATTGATTTATAATACGATATTGATTTTATGATTAACTTCTAAGTTGACTCTTTTTTTGGTTTAAACTTCTTTCCTCAACACAGAGTTAATGTGGTTAATGCCACTGGACTGCATGTCGGAGATCCGTGCATCGTTCCTGAAAAGGAAAACGTTTGGCTTCATTTCCAGGGTATTCTAGGCTTGTACTTGCCTCACTCTGGGTAACGGTGTCTACCAAATTCATAACTTTATGCAGTCAGTGTCACCGTTTCAGTGGACGACATTTGGTGACACCCAGACTAAAATTGGTCAACTATTTTTATGCTCTTGCACCGTCTACTCCTATGGCAACATCCCTTTAGAGTCTCTCCCTCGTGTGTCAGCTGTTTTGTTGATCAAGTGATTGCCAGCGAGCACTAAAACATGTAATGAACACCACCGAGACACATTATTTCCGTCATCCCTGTGGTGTGTGGGTGCTGTTTTTCCACCTGAATTCCCATGATTCCATTCCTCGGAGTCAGTAGGAAATAGGGAATAAAGAATGATGATGATCCTTATGCTGTATGCGAAAGCAGTTATAGGAACCGTCCTGCCTGGGTTTCCCTTTCCGAGCCTTCCCCACGGAGATGCTTTCAAAATCAGCAAATAGACTTGGTACAACCTGTTCCACAACACCCTGCAGTGTCCTGTGTCCCCGCACAGGCAGGATCCCTTATGCAAGCGGCAAACACCCCCCACTGTGGTCCATGTTGTAGTGAAGTCCATGGTTATATAACAGAATTACACTTCCCTGCTGTTTCCTGCTGGGTGTGAGGGGGACACCACTATGGACAGTCGGTAAGAGTAGTGAATACCAGGCCTCCATAGAGTGACGGATGGACACAGAGACTGAGATAGACCCCTAGGTGTGATAAGGGATGTACAAGATGATATGCAAGGGAAAGGGAATTGCACAGATTGGGAAATCATAGGACAGAGCTAGGAGGTACTGCTAAGACATATTTAATCTGCAGACAGAAAAACAGCAGTCCTGTCCAAATCTAATGTGCACGACTTGATAAAGGTGATTCATTGCTGAGGAGAGGTAATCAGTCAGAATTTCAGCATTTGACAGCCTGAAACTACTAATGTAATGGAACAGATTTTTAAAAGCACTTAATATTGTAAAAAAAAAAATTTAAAAGGCATTAGAGCTGAAATAACCCCTAACATTTTAATTGATATTATTATTATTATCATTATAAATGAGAACAGCCATTTGGCATTTAAATATTATTTTTTCCAAAACCGTGAAGGACAACTTAAAATCGAACACCTTTGTTACTCTACTGACTTTCTTCTCTAGCGCTAATCTAATGATTAATCTCTTACGTGAACAGCCTATTTAATATACACATTTGCATTAAACAAAACCACATGAATTGTAAATTTTGTGTATTTAAATACACTTCTTTGTACCACAGTTGCTGCGTCACCGTTAAACCGAAGAAGGCAAAAGTTAAAAAAGAAAAAAAACCCGGCTAAAACGTAACCTGCCTCATGCTGTTGTCGCTGCTTGCTTTTACCTTTTTGGAGTGAAACTACCAGTGGTTTAGGTATTGCTCTTTTGACTCCTCTCTCACCGCCACCATATGGGATATGGGATTTCTTCCACCTGTTGTTTCTATTAGTCACCCTTTGAAGGGTTGCCTTACGATGAAACGATATTCTAACCTTTTTCCCGTATTCGTTCTGATGGCCCTGTTCCACGTCTTGCTATCTAAGCAAGATACCCGTATGGGTGTGAATGAAATCCGATGGTCTGGTTTCTCTGCTCTTTAAAGTGGACCTATTATTCCAACAAGCTCATAGACTTTCCTGGGATCTTAATGAAATATCCGTGACATCATTTGGTCAATACACCACACGGATTTAAACACGACCGTGCCGAAAACGGCTCTTTCCAAACACCACGTGAGCCAGTACTCTCACTGGCCCTCTGCTGTGTGTGTGTCTGCGCTCTGGACCCAGTATAGTAGTCATTTCTTTAGTCGTAGGTCTATGACAGGGGTCTCCAATCTTATCCACAAAGGGCCGGTGTGGGTGCAGGGTTAGGTCCTTCCAGTCAAGCAGGAGCCACACCTCAATCCACCTGTTTTTAATCAATGGATCTAATCAGTGGATCTCGACTTTCAGTAGTGTGTGGCTTCTGCTTGGTTGGAAAGAAAACCTGCACCCACACCGGCCCTTCTCTAATAAGCTTGGAGACCACTGGTCTAGGACCTTCATTGTATAAACTGACATAAATAACACATTATCACAGAGTCTGTTATAGAGTGTATTTGGATCCCGTTTTACAGCATGACGTAATAATCATGAAGGGCCACTAGAATCAATCGTACAACATAAACCCGGCTTTGACCCGTCGGTTGAGTCAATATAGTGTATAAAAATCCACGTTGATCATTTTGCACAATTGACATTTTCATAATCGATGAATCATTCCAGCTGTAAAAAACATTCAATCAAATTTGAGCTACATACTGAATGGTCACTTTATTGTACAGTCAAACACACAGGGCTGCACGGATCAAATCAGTCTGAATCTAATCACGTGCTCTGTTTTAAGTGAAATACGGTACGGCATATGAATCTAAAAAGTAGCTGTTTCAAAAGTGCTTACTACGAGAAAGGCGTATTGTGGATCAGCAGTCATCCTTCTCTCTCTTAATCTCTCTCCTCAGCAGCACAGTGGTATGAATGTAGGTCTTGTGTCCACCCCACCCCAAGCCGATCTTATGAGGGGGGGAAATTCACGCTCCCCAAAGCAGCTCTTGCCAAGTAGGTGTTCGTGTTTTCATGGAAGCGAGAATGACCAAGTAGGGATTTTCTGTGCTTCTGAACTGGGCTGAGATGGTCATGTGACAAAGAATGGAAGATGAAAGGAAAACACCCTGTTACTATAGTGTAGCTTAGTATAGGATCCTGGCCTACATACGCTTCACCATCTCTCTCTCTCTCTCTCTCGCATACACACGTGCGCACGCAGTGCAATGCAGCTTAACACGAATAACCATGAAGACCGTGAAAAAGTGTACAGTGAAAAACTTTAATAATATTTTCTGCATTATAACACAAATGTAAATTAGAAGTAATATCAAAGTAAAACCCACATTTTTGGTTCCTTCATAGTGAACAGTTCAGTATAAAAGCATTTGCTTTAGTGTCCTGGAAAAACAGCTCTTAAAAATGAAGAGACGAAGTTAAAAAACCTGGTGAAACCTGAAAACCTAAACTGTGTACAGCATGCTTATTTCAGCTCTTACATGTGATAGACATATATACGCTGTAATTACGGGCTGATTTTTATACTAACAAGCAACGTATCACTTCATAGACCTTTTTTATAATAAAGAGTTAAATGAAGATTAGACACCACATTTGAAGCAAGGAAGAAAAGTTTACTGATTTCGGCTTCCTTCGATTCTACTCTGGATGCGTTTTCTCATAGTCCTAGAAAAAAAATCTCATCCTACAATGTGGCTGATACGGAGCTGACTTAGCCTGCCAGTTGATTCTGATTCTTTAGTGTACAATCTGGGTTGTTTATGATCAGATTATATGTTTGATTCGGGTATAGTATAGTTATGAATCTCCTTCCTACAAACACTTTTCCCAAAAGCAAGAAAGATACAAGGTGTAAGTTTTAGTTTACCGCAAGGATGAGGTCAAACGGGCTAGAAAGCGGCAACTGAACGATTTCTTTGCGGTCTAGTTGAAGTCCCGGTCAGGGAGGATCAGAGGAGCCACAAGAGTCCACAGGTATAACGCCAAGGCCAGCCAGCTTGAGCTGATCTTCACCCACACTGCAGGCATAGTGGTCTGCATGGACTTGTAATCCGTGTTAGGTCTTTCACAAACAAGAAATGAAAGAGAAATGCAGAGAAAGAGAGACAAAAAAAAGAAAGAAAAATGAGAGACAGCTAAAAAAAATTTATTTAAAATAACTTTTATGATTTTAAATAATTTCATTTCTATTTTCAATCTATTTTAAGCATTCCTTACTTATTTCTGACTCTGCATGCCCTTGATTTGTTATCCAAGTCAAATTACACTGAAGTACCAGAAAAACTGGTACTATACAAAAGCCTATACAAAATACACAGCGATGCCACCTATGCATGTCACTGGTTGCATCCTTCAGTGTCTATATAAAGCGACAGACATCTATGGAAGCCTCTAGAGCCGTTTCCTCAATGAGAATGGCAACTTGTCACGATTTTGCTGTTTTCAATGCGGTTTAATAGCTCATGAGATGCGTCATAGTATTTCGGAGGTAGAAGCAAAGTTTGGGTTTTTATGTATGAACATTTCAAGGGTGTAACCGTGACTACAAGAATTCCTGCAAAACCTCGAACTTATGATAGCAGTGTGTGGCCGTAAAAAGACTCTTGGTGAACGTGACCGGCGTCAGCTGGCAAGAATCATTTCACGTGATAGGCGTGTAACACTGCCTCAAGTAACATCAGAATTCAATGCTGGGGCTTCAACAAACATCAGAGCGAGGACTGTGCAACGTTCCCTCCAAGATCCCGTATTAACTGCTATACCAGTTTTTCTGGTACTTCAGGGTATACTGCATGGGCTTGGAATTAGGTTTATTTAGCAACAAGCTTGCCAACTAACATCACTGCTCATGAGTTTATTTTTCCTCAAAACAGTAAATTGTATGGGTAGTGTTATAGATTTAACCATCTATTATGGCCAGGTTGATTGACCTGAAGTAAACACTACTATAAAGTAGTGTTTACCTTCATCTTATACAACGTAGTACTATATATAATGAAGCAAAGTGAAGCTCTTTTATTTACTGTTGACTATTCACAGCGTTCAGAGCAGGAATTCCAAGTTGAGGGCTTAGAAATGTAACGTTACGAGCTTTAATCGAAGCCTAAAGTGTTGTGTTCAATTTTTTGTTTGTTCCAATCGAATTTCTGCACTGTACAGATTTTGCCTGTATGCCTATAAGTACATCCTTACGAAGACGTAACTACATCATTCAGTATATAAGTAGCATTTGTTTGTCTGCTTGTTGCTGCTATGATAATGTTAATTTCTGATAATGCGACTATAGTGTTTTCAATTATGTCTAGACCTGCAAGTAGCATCTTGTGATATGCTCTGACAAACAGAACTCTCCGGGGTCTTCTTTACCTCCCTCACTGTTACTGTGCAGAGTAGTGATACATTTATGGGTCCTATTCTGGACAGATTTGGTTGACTCTGATCCGGTTTTGACTCTGATCGTGTAAAGGAACATTTATAAATCGGTCCTTAGATTCTGGATTTGATACTCACTGATACCAGTTGGTGAGGGTCATCATGATGTAAAGAGAAGCCAGGATGAGGCAGAAGTGGAAGAAAGAGTAACTGTAGGACACTCTATCCTCTTCATTATCCACAGCACGTCGCACTCCATCCTCCCCCACTTCTCCATCCTTGTCCACTGCCAGCTCCTGCCTCTCCTCTGTCTGCATCAACTTGTTCACCTGAGAGTTATTGGACGATCGGATGCTGCGAGAAAAGCGTCGAAGGTTAAAAAATAAAGTAATAAATCTGTGAATTTTAACTTCAAATGACAATGTCCTAACCATGATGACTCCATTAATCAGCTGCTCAACAGAACCTCCAGTTTCAGACTTCTGATGACTGACTTTAAACTTTATTTGTTTTATGGTTGTCACAGATTCCCCCTTCACCATGTGCTCATGTTTGATTTGGTTTTTGATCTTGCATGCATATATCCATCTTTAAGTCCAAGCCTAGGCTTCCTAGTCCTGTTTCTGTGTGCATCCTGGTTTAGGAAAACTTACTACAACTCCTGAACTGCCCACAAGAGCACTGAACCTTGTGTCCTACATCATTCACCTACACACGACAGAAGACTTTCCAACAAACAAAAAAGCAGCAGGACAAATGAATCTTGAACAAACATAATACAGGTGCACATGATAGGAAAACAACCAATGATGTGACCAGGGGGCAGGACTAGAGCATAAGCCAAAACAAAGCCATTTTGTGTTTGCAGTGGATTATGAGTGGTTATACAGATAATAAACTGATATTAAATACACATGACTTTTATTGCTTTAAATTCAGAGCTTCTAAATCATGCTCACCTGGCATACAGTGTGCAAAAGAGGAAGATTACCAATCCCACAATTCCTTGCGCATCCCACCACTGGACTTGCCCAGGGGCGATGGTAGGGGTCGGGGCCGTGGTGGTGGTGGGGTTGTTGGTAACCAGTTGAAGCAGGCTAGGGTTACAGTTCCGGTCTAAATCAAGGCAAGAAAGGTTAATGCTTTGTGAGAAATTCTAAACAATCATCCGTAACTAAATGAATAAAACAATTTTCATTTGCAAGCCACTGTCTTTTCATATGTCCGTTTTGTTTTCATTGGAATAACTGCATGCCTGTATATCAGCACCTGCCTCCAACTTTAAACAATTCCCAAATAAGAAGCTTCTTATTTACTCTGCCCAGTTACAGCACAACCAAAATAGCTCTAAACCCAGCAACCATTACTGTCTGCTTAGTAACGGATATTAGCATGTGTGCCAAGAGAATTCTTGCTTGTATCTGTGGAGCAAATATGGTTATTTCACTTTTATACTCCTTTGCTTCTTTTTAATAAATGTACAAAATGTACAAACCCCATTTCCAGAAACGTGACAAACTTAATTTTATTTGTTAAATATAAACAAATTTAGAAACGGATGACTGCTACACACGCAAAAAAAAAGCTGGAATAGATTCACAATGAGATTATAAAGGTTATACAAGTAACACTGGAAGGTTCCACAGTTAGCAGTTTAACTGGTAACAGGTGAGGTCATCAGATTGAGTATAAATGGAGCGTCCACCAAAGGCTTAGACTTTGCAAGCAAGGACGAGTCATAGTTCACAACTTTGTGCCAAACGTCATGAGAGAACTGTCAGTCAGTTCAAATACAATGTTTCTCAGAGCAAGATTGTAAAGATTGTAGGTCTTTCAAAATCTACAGCTCATAGTATCATGAAAAGGTTCAGGGAGTCAGGGGAAATCTCAGTGTATAAAGGCCAAGTGTGGAAACCGCTGCTGAATGTGTGTGACCATCGAGCCCTCAGGCGGTATTGTTTGAGAAACCGTCATGCTACCGTGACGGACGTAGCCATGCATCAAGAAATACAACCTAAAACTGTATTATGCAAAGAGGAAGCCACGTATTAATTGTGCACAGAAACACAGACGAGCTCTCTGGGCCCGAAGTCATTCGAGATGGAATGAAAGACAGTGTCTTCTGTGGTCAAATGAGATCACGTTTCAGCTTGTTTCTGGAATAAAAGGACGTCGGATTTTATGTGCCAAAGATGAAAAAAAGACCATCAAGACTGTTACTAATGAAAAGTGCAAAAACCAGCATCTGTGATGGCATCAGGGTGCATCAGTGCCCATGACATGGATGATCTGCATATATGTGGAGGTGCTTATACTGGTATTTTGGAGAAACATATGCTGTCGTCAAAACATCTTTTAAAAGGAACTCCATGTGTATTTCAGCAGGGCAATGCCAGTCTTCTTTCTGTACCAGTTACAGCAGCGTGACTTGACAGGACTGCCTACAGTCCAGATCTGTCTCCTATTGAAAATGTATGGAGCATCATGAAGAGGAGAATCAGACAACAGTGACCACGGACTGTTGAGCAGCTCAAGTCTTATACACAGCAAGAATGGGCAAAAATTCCACTTGTAAAACTGCAACAATTTGTACCTTCAATTCCCAAATGATTAAAAAATATAATTTAAACAAAAAGTGATTTGACCCAGTGGTAAACACGCCTCTGTCCCAACTTTTTTGAACGTGTATTGCAGGCATCAATTTCTAACAATAGGATTAAGTTCATCATTGAAATCACTGAAAACCTTTTCTTTGTCCTTTTGTCTATTAAATAAAGCTTCAAGCGATTTAACAAATTACAGACTTCAGTTATGATTAATAAAATTTTAAGAAAGTGTCCCAACTTTTCTTGAAAAGGGGTTTGTATTTTGTATTCAACACAAAATAGCATTCTTACACATCCAGATGATTAGAGCCTTTAGACAAATATTGATAGGGATTTCTGCTGACGTTGGTTCAATACAAACAAATCAGTTTGTTCTACGACTTTGAAGTTCATGCAGGGGTACCACCACACATGGAGTGCTGCGACTGTGGGTTCAGCACCACGGCTAGCGACGTAAAAGCACCCGAAACCATACGGGAAATCGAACCACTATCCTCCTGGTGGTGACGTCCAAATTTTGTAAACCAAATACTGTATAACAAATTTTTTCTAAATAATTAACTGAACATAAAAGTGAGTTACAGCCAATATTATAAGTATACAGCCGCATAGGTACTATTGTAACGGCACCGCTGACGTATACAAACTGTCAGCAACAGCGATCTAGACATCCTATATCTACTGTATGCCCTATACACAAAAATCAACAAGTACATAAAATACATGAGCGTCTCGGGATCTTAATGAGCTTATGGCACTCCTGAAGTACAGCCTGTATTAGTGACCTACATGCTCATGTATGAACCTTAAAATTCATCTCACCCATCATTCAAGTGAGCACTGAACCAACTGAATCAACCCCACTGCCCATACCTACTTCTTCACCAATCCCTGTATCCCTAACCCAAAGCTATGGAGTGTTTCCTATCCCAGTTTGGTTTGTATTTATTCCTCAGGCACATATAATATAATACTAATATTACAAATGGGTGTGAGCGTGACTTACTGGGGTTGTTGCTCATAGCAGACCAGGTGAGATACATGGTATACAGAGAGATGAGAGAAGACTGCAGCAGACCTGAGCCAGGCTGAGCTTCCTGTTCACACATGCAGAAAAAGACATGACACGTGAATTATATGGCAATTACACCTCAAATATACCGGTATCACAATTAACACAGTAGCAGAGAGAACATGCTAACATACCACGATCTTAAAAAGCTTTTCTATGGACAGGATGTGCAGTTATTAACAAAGAATCCACTCTGATGTGGTAAGATTAACTCTGCTTCACATCTGAACACATCACACCTCCATACCATTGTTTATTTTTCTACTAAAGTAAACACCCATTGTGTTTAATCAGGTACTCATTGATGTAATGTTCTTCATCCTTTCACGAGTCAGACAGGTTAGGAGAGAGAGTACTACCTGAACTTTAGGGAGAATGGAGACGACAGACACTATGATGCAGAAGATGAAGTTCAGGCTGATGAAAACTTTGTGCTCGGTGCAGTCATCCGGCTGTGTGTAGTAGACGTAAAACAGGACCACGGCAGCAAAGGCGCACACGTATAGAAAAAATGTAAAGGACAACAGAGCTGCAGAGAAAACACAGGAAGGGCTCGCGTTACATTTTTTGGTAAATTTAAAAGTTTTTTTTCTGTGTAACTCCCACATATATACACTCTTAGACACCTT
>JAOVVH010000015.1:12324383-12341322 GCA_028566435.1 Scorpiodoras heckelii
GAGCCAGGCCTTCTCATCCAACATCAGTGTCTGACCTCACAAATGTGCTTCTGGAAGAATGGTCAAAAATTCCCATAGACACACTCCTAAACCTTGTGGAAAGCCTTCCAGAAGAGTTGAAGCTGTTATAACTGCAAATTGTCGACATCATATTAAGCCCTATGGATTAAGAATGGGATGCCACTCAAGTTCATATGCATGTGAAGGCAGATGAGCGAATACTTTTGGTAATATAGTGTATTAGATGTTAGATGCTAGTTAAAATCTCTTACAACTATATACAGTATATATATACATATGTGCTATATATATATACAGTATATGTGTGTACTGTATATATTGTTGTAAGAAATTTTAACTAGCATCATCTAACATTTAGCATGGTTCTAGGTATGACTGAAATCCCATCAGTCAGAAGCAACACATGTTCACTGATTGTAGTACATTTATTTTAATTTGCACTATTTCTTTTAGTCCTTTCACCAACATATTACAGTGTGTGAGATGTTTCACGTTTTTGGTTGCTAGGTGGTGATGTGGTCCCATGAACCAAATCCTATAAGATGTAACTTCCTCAATCTCAGCCCAATTTTTCACAGCGTTTGGACCAGGTAGATGCTAAAAGGGAGTACTTTAATGTGGTTATACTCCTAAATTTAAAGAACTTTGTTATCATGTTGAGAATAAAGTTGGACAACAAAGAAGGTTCTCAAAGAGTTTCTTGTAGTCTCTGTGCTTTATCTTTAACAGGGTTTGTCTCCTTCTGATAAGATGGGCCATTTGGTGGTTGAGAGGAGTAAGCTATTATTTACAAAAAGGGTCCTCAGGAGGTTGAAAACTGACCCTTTTGTCATTTTATTGTTCCTTAATGTCAGAGACTGTGGTGCCAAAAGGTTCTTATCGGCAGTTTTCCAGTTGATGGGGAATAAGAGAGGTCAGAGTGTATACTCTCAAGAAGAGATGAATCTCAAATCTTGTTGGTTCATTGATGAAGTCAACGGATTGAGTAGCAGTTTTCACTACAGGGGATATAACAAAGAATCACTTCTCCTTTTGGCAAGGGATTAATTTCATTCACATCATTATCACAAAAAGAAAAGAAGGACTAGAGATTATTCAGAAATGAAATGAATGCCAAACAGATATAAACACTATAAAACAAAATCAGAAAACATCAAGCAGACTATGGTCCAAATCCTAATAAAGACAAGCTTATAACAAAGCCTGGGATCTTTAGAGACACAATTCTGGAGAAAGAATTTACAAAGTAACACTCAGAGTCCAGGTAATTGAAAGGGAATAGTTTGTTTATTATTAGTTTTTAATGTCGTTTCAGCATCAGTGGCTATACATGATAAGCACAAGGTTACATTGATACACAAGTCTTTCATCAGTACACAAGTTCAACTTTCAAAAACAGTCATGGGGCAATTTTGTATGTCCAGTTCACCTAACTTGCATGTCTTTGGACTGTGGGAGGAAACCGGAGTACCCGGAGTAAACCCACGCACACACTGGGAGGACATACAGACTCCACAAAGAAAGGACTCAGACCAACAACATCTGGGGATCAAACCCAGGACCTTCTTGCTGTGAGGCAACAGTGCTACCAACCAAGCCACCATGCTGCCCTAAAGGGAATAGTGTGACCTTGAGTATGGTTCTGTGCTTGACTGGACTTGTGACAAAGATGTGATCTGAGGATCATAGGAGTAATAGTAACTTTGAGACTGACAGTGATGTAAGATTCGGGGGCAGGATAGTACGTGGGATATAAGTGTGTAGTTAAAGTGTGTTTATGCTGGTTATTCTTGGAAGTCAAAATCCAGTGGAGAGCCAGTGAAGCAGACAAGAAGGTCTGAAAATGTGCATACTGACAGGTCAAGAAGATAAGCAGAGAAAGGAGGAACTGATATGGCAGTGGGTCAACAAAAAAGATTTGCAGGACAGGGAGCCATGCCCAAGTTCAGCATTGCTTGCCTGCTTGTTTGAGCAGAGTACCACATAAAGTTTGGTAGCAAGGGCATTTTTGTACAGGTGCTTGGTGTGGAGCCAAACCAATCCCTGGGGACTGTGAATTTCTTAATAAGGAGATCATGCATTGAAACAAACAAGCATGAGACTGGTAGCTGGAACTGGACTTGAATCAGCAAGTCAATGGCTGATGGATGTTTGATGCGGTGAAATGAAAAATGAATGAAAAAATAGTGGAGTACAGAGATATACAAAAATATGCCTATTGTGAACATTCATTCAGATCTGGTAGGGATTATTAAACCCTGCGTTTGTTAAAAGTCTATAAATCACCTTCTGCTCATGAATTAAACTGAAAATGTATCTTAAAAAGTTTAATTGAGCCATGAGAGATGTATTAGTACTGTAGGTCTGCTGAAGACTGACCTCAAAAAAGACTTGGCTTGAAACCAGATCGTACCGGAATTCACTGGTTGTCAATGTCATTGTCATTGTCATTGTCCACTTTCCTTCCAAAAGACTTCATTTTTGTTATACAAGTTTTCACTCTGTGCGTTTTTCAGGAAACATCCATTAGGATTCTAGTTAGACTGAAAATACATATGATAAAACCTTTTGCTACACATGTAAATGAAATGCTTTTGAAGAGATACAGGTATGAAAAATGACCTGAGCTGATTGTTTCAAGAAGAACTGACCTACAGAGGAATATTTCTCGAATAGTAGGGAGAAGAGGGGAGATTAATTTAACACCAATGAGGAGATACAGGCTGCCTGTTTGATGGTTAGAGCAGCTATGACTTTATACTTGTTTTCTTCTGGAAGCGGATGCCTTAATGTCACAGGAAATCTCTTCTTCCATAGGGGACCTCAGGCACCTCTGCTAACTCAGCTGTCAGCTGCTGTCAACTGTTCTGAAAGCTCTGAACATCAAAGCAGAATTTCAGGCAGGCCGTCATCTGCAGAATGTGCAATGGGCTGCAGAACGGGTCTGAGCTCTTGCGGTGTATACCGTCTCTTTTCTTCTGAACCTGTTGTTTTTGGCTAGTGTGGGTGGTGGGGTTAGATAAACAGTCCTGTTCTTTGCTGCTTGTGGTTGCCTGTAGATAAATGGCATTAGATACACTAACACACAGCCCATTTTCTTGCAGTTTCATGGGTTACTCATGTACATGTGTTCGAAAGTTAATTGCAATTTCTCAAGATAATGAATTAGGCTCTGTCTCCACATGTAACTTATTTTCCGTTCAATGTTAATTGCTAGTTGTCATGACTGGCATCCTTCCATGAAATTAAAAAGATGAAATGCTCTTAATTAGCAGCCAACACATTGCAAAACCAACTGGTATCTGAGGAAGAACTGGGTTTTTATATGAAAAGGCAGCAGCGGCTCATGAAATCCAAAAGCCCTTTTGTGCTTTTGCGGTTATATTAGCTGTGAGTCAGCAGAGATGATTTCATTTCAATGTGGCAATGATTGTTCTTATGATTACATTTCTGAGTGATAGACAATCTAGTTGATTTTATTTTTTTTTAAATGTGTGTATTTATGCAGAGGTTTATTTTTGTGTAAGTGTCCCACAAAGTTGTTTCATCATTTGTGATTTCTTCTGTGACTATAAGTTTTCATTTAGCTTCTACCCAGAAGTGTTGTTTGCATGGGAAAGTGATTACCGTAACCTCCGCAAGGAGATTGTGTGACTGTGATGTATTCACGCATACTCTAACTTCTATAACGTCTAAAACGTCTAGAACCAGTCAAATATTTTCTTTCTAATGAATTACTTTTCAGCTCGTGAACAACGTCTTCCCCTCGGACACCCCATTGTCATCTTGGAACACTTCGTCCCAACAGCAGAAAGGAAATGGAGTAATTATAATCATCATTATTTAGATCATTAAAACACTGATTATGTGTGTCTCCACAGAGTAATATACTGTGATTATAAACCGGCACATGCAGTGTATTTAACTCCACTTTATATCGAAGCAATTAAAGAGCAGTACAGAATAATCACAAATAGCCCAAATAATAAAATAGGCTAGTCGTTGCACACAATGATATGTATTATTGTATTTGTCTTCCCAATATGACATATCATTTTACTAGAACAGAGTGGATATAAAAACTCTACACACCCCTGTTAAAATTCCAGGTTTTTGTGATGTAAAAAATGAGAGTCAACAAGAATCATTTCAGAACTTTTTCAACATTTAATGTGACATATAATCTGTACAAGGCAAATAAAAAACCCCTGAAATTTTATGGAAAAAAAAAAAAAAAGAATAAATTAAAAAACTTGAATAAATATGCACACCCTTAAACTAATGCTTTGTTGAAGCACCTCTTGATTATATGACAGCATTCAGTCTTTTTGCGGTTGGAGTCTATCAGCATGGCACATCTTGTCTTGGCAATCTTTTGCTCTTTCTTCCTTGCAAAAGTGCCCCAAATCTGTCAGATTGTGAGGGCATCTCCTGTGTACAGCCCTATTCAGGTCATCCTACAGATTTTCAGTTGGATTCCGGTCTGGTCTTTGGCTGGACTCTTCCTAAACTTTGGTCTTCTTCAATTTTTTTCTTGATGTGGAGGTATGCTTTGGATTGTTGTCATGCTGAAAGGTGAAATTCCTCTTCGTGTTCATAATTCCCTCCACTTTGATTAAAGCCCCAGTTCCTGCTGATCTTAAACAGCCCCAACGCATAATGCTGCCACCACCATGCTTCACTGTATGCATGGTGTTCTTTTTATTAGTGATGAGCAGTGTTGTTTTTGCACCAAACATCCCTTTTGGAATTATGGCCAAAAAGTCCAGTCTTGGTTGCTTCAGACCATAACACATTTTCCCACATGCTTTTGGCAGACTTGATGTAGCTTTTTGCAAAATGTAGCCGGGCTTGGATGTTTTCCTTTGTAAGAAAAGGCTTCCGTCTTGCCATCCTACCCCACAGCCCAGACATATGAAGAATATGGGAGACTGTTGTCACATGTAGTACACAACCAGTGCTTCCTGCAGCTCCTTTAATGTCGCTGTAGGTGTCCAGTTCTTGATAATGTCACTGTTGTACCATATTTAATCCACTTCTTGATGACCGTCTTCATTGTTCCATGGTATATCTAATGCCTTGGAATTTTTTTTTGTACTCTCCTTCTGACTGATACCTTTCAACAATGAGCACCTTTGATGCTCTGTAAGCTCTTTGTGGACCAGGGCTGTTGCTGTAAGATGCAACTAAGTAAATGTCAGGAAAATCCTACTAGAACAGCTGAACTTTATATGGAGTTAATCAGAGTCACTGATTCAGGCAATTTAGAGTGACTGATCAACCTAACATGCATGTCTTTGTACTGTGGGAGGAAACCGGAGTACCCGGAGGAAACCCACACAAACACGGGGAGAACATGCAAACGCCACACAGAACGGCCCGAACCGGGAATCGAACCCGGATCGTCTTGCTGTGAGGCGACGGTGCTGACCACTACACCACCATGCCACCGCAACTGCACTATTTATTTATTTTTTTTTCCTGTATAGATGATTTCAGTCTGTTTTTCAATTTAGTTGCACAGAGTATATGTAATATTACAGGTGCAAAAAAACCCTATCCTTATCCTGTCACAAACCCTGGCATTTTAACAGGGGTGTGTAGACTTTTATATCCACGGTTAGCCTTCATGACATACACAAGCATTAGTGACTTGAATTTGATTCAGGTGTCCATGGGTAGCCAGTGGAGGTCAATGAGCAGCTTGTGACTTTTTGGGTTGATCAACAAGCAGATGCACCACCACATTCTGGACCATCTGTAAGGGCTTGATTGTGCATGCTGGGAGACCCACTAGAAGGGCATTGCAGTAGTCAAGGTGAGAGATAGCCATGGCCTGTACCAAGAGTTGAGTGGCATACGCAGTCAGTAAAGCCTGATTTTTCTAATGTTTTATAGTGCAAAGCAGCATGACAGGTGCAACGTGGTCGGTGAATGATAGCTTGTCATCAGTCATGACACATAGGTTTCTCACACCTTGAATGGGGTGAGAGAAAAACAGGCATTGGCCAAGAGTGTAGGACTTTTGATCAAATATTAATTAACTAAAGATTTTGGGAATGGACTATATATAGTAAGTAGTGAACACAGAGAGTGGGAGAGTAGTAGCTTGAGCACTGGTCTTACAACGAGGCATGCTTATTTGACTAGGTAAATGAGTACTAAAGCCATGTAATCATTGGTGTTAAATGTTAAGCATTTGCAGTAAAGTGATTCATTCACTGACATTTCAAATTCAGTTTATGACAATATTCTTCACTCATAGATCACAAGGTAACTTCCAACTGCAAAAGGATGGTCCAGATTTTACTGTTTGATAATCAACAAAATGTCATTGGCAGTAAGTTATTACAGTCTCACAGAGCGTTCAATAATATTGAAAGTTCACAGTAGACCTTGAGGCTGTGGTTCCAGTAACAGTTACTAACACTGAAGTATCTGTGTTAGTGACTTGTATGCTGCCGTATTTGTCACAAAGCAATTGGCTATGTAGCTATATGAACTGTTTTTTTTATTAATCCTATAGTTATCGTTCATCCACTGGGCACAAATCAGAGCGAAAATACCTGCTTTCAAGAAAATGACTTCCATGACATGACTAATGGAGTACTTGCAAGTCCTGTGATAGACAGCAAATAGTCTGGCATCTTATTAATCACTGTTCTGATCGAGAACATGCAAGAAGCATAAAACAATTATAAACAAGCTCATTAAACACTCTAAGTTAAGAAGTTATAATTGTAGGTCAAACACATAGGTCAAATAAAAACCAACAACAATGGGTTTCAGTGATGTTAACTGTAGATAAGATTACCTGAATAGATCTGTGCAGGGTGAAACGATCCCTGATGGCTCACCCATCTGAAGAAAACCCTTGTGTCTTCAGCAAGCTAGAGAATGTGCCCAAGCATAGGTGGATTACTGCTGTAGTTGCTGATGTCAATCATATCTTCACAAACTTCAACAGTAGCTGGTACCACAAATTGGCAAGCATAATAAAACATGCTGCATTTGCTTCTCAAACATGACCTGTTCTGGATGCAGCTGTAGTCATGGCAGCCACTAGGTCATTAAGTTTCTTAAAAATGTGTTCAGATTGTTTCCTGGTTGTCTTATAATGCTTATGAGTCGTTCATGGCCATGCGCATTTGGGACAAACAAGCTGTTTAGACAAAGGCATTATCTGCACCAGTGCCTAGATCTGTATTTACCATGCAGTCAGTTCAGGGGGTGTCTATCAATAAGAGTATGAATGCTAATGAGGGAAAGCTAACTCAAAGTTTGCAGACACCATGGTGTTCCATTCCATTCAGACATATCAGTCTTAATAATCACTTCTTTTGCAAGAGGTCATTCATTAGAAAGCCGTTGCCATAAAGCAGATAAGGAACAGCCCCTAGTTACTACTGGCAAGCAGGACAATGCAGCTAAGGTCAAATCATTAGGTAAGAGATCATGGAAAACAAACTGGTTTCTCTGAAGGCGACATAAATTTCCCTACCATCTATGTGTAGGACACATTAAGTGAAGGGAGACAAATATCTGCACAAGGTATATAATACCAAATGAACCTAATTCAAAAGTGTCAGTGACAAATGCCTCTGGTGCACACGAGAGGTGTAAGCAATTATAACCAAATGAAGCTGTCACCCTGTGTTGAGGGCCTGTCAATTTGTGCTGAATTTAGCATGACTCTGGAGTAAGGAGAAGATAGATAGGCCAAAACAAAAATCAAAGTCGACATTTAAAGTTGTGGAATTGTGAAGTCCCTTTACCGTCTCACGTTTGTGTACATTTAAGTTCCTAGGGTTTCAATGTACACATTACACAAACAAAATGACCCACCAGGGCAGTTGAAAACAGTACCGAAACAAACCAAATACCTGGCAACACAAGCTAGGACAGCTCCTAAAAGCATGCCTGGTGCTAGTTTACACCTGCGTAAGAAATTTACGTGCTAAACTCATTCATTCATTCATTATCTTAACCGCTTATTCCTGTCCCCAGGGTCACGGGAGAGCTGGTGCCTAGCCGGCGGCATAGGACGCAAGGCGGGATCAACCCTAGACAGAGCGCCAATCCATCGTAGGACACACACACACACACACACTCATACACTAGGGGCACTTTAGAGACACCAATTAACCTAAAATGCATGTCCTTGGACTGTGGGATGAAACCGGAGTACCCGGAGTAAACCCACGCAGTCACGGGGAGGACATGTAGACTCCACAGAGAAAGGACCCAGACCACTCCACCCGGGGATTGAACCCGGGAGCTTCTTGCTGTGAGGCGACAGCACTACTGAGCCACCCTGTCGCCCTCGTGCTAAACTGACCTTTCCTATATCTTTATACTTCTTGCACTAACTTCCGACTTTTTTCATGACCCACTATGAAATACATATAATCACTGTAAATGCATATCATAATATCAGACATAACATTAAAACCACTGAGAGATGAAGTGAATAACATTGATTGTCTCATTATAGATATTATATCTGCCAGTGGTTTTAATGTTATGTCTGATATCATGATATGAGGTTACAGGGATTATATGCATTTCATGATGGGTCATGCAGAAAGTGTGAAGTTAATGCAAGACGTATAGAGCTACTGGACAGGTCAGTTTTGCATGTAATTTTCTCACACAGGTGTAAATTAGCAGCAGTCATGCTGTTAGGACCTTGTGTTGCCAGGTATTTGGTTTGGTACTGAACTGCTCTGTTGGGTCATTTTGTTTAAGCTCAGCATTTACATTTACAGCATTTGGCAGACGCCCCTTATCCAGAGCGACTTACATGTATCTTAATTACACAACTGAGCAGTTGAGGGTTAAGGGCCTTGCTCAAGGGCCCAACAGTAGCAGCCTGGCAGTGGTGGGATTTGAACTCACAACCTTCTGGTCTGTAGTCCACCGTCTTAACCACTGAGCTACACTACCATTTCTTTAGGGAAGGGAAGCACACTTTGCATGTTGCCATGTATAGCACATAATCTGCATCTAGACATGTATGCCAATTTGTTAATAACATGCATGATGTTTCACATAGAAATGAGCCTAAAACCAACAGCAAAAAGCTTACAAAGCTTTTGGTCTACTGGAACCAATACCAGTATATTTTTCCTAGTCTGGATTGTAAAGAAGACTCAGGCATATGTACTATACAGGGATTAGATTGATTTTTTCACTGCCATTCATTGTAGGCCTCTGGCAGTCTGTTGACAGCAGCCTATTGAATGTGGTTCCAGTGTGCTAAATTACTGTGACTGTCTCCGTCTTACCTGGAGCTTAAGAATGCTGTCTCTTGGTTCATTTATATTGTTTGTTAAAAAGACGGCACTCTGCCTAATCATTTTGACTGCTGATAAAATGCAGAAAAATTTCCTCTTGAGTCCTTCTAAATTTTGTTCATCATATATAAGAAATAGAAATATTAATTATGGCCTATAGGTTGACTGAGATTGATATGACGGTGCCACATACTATGAAAACATGCCGTATTATGAGTTCAGTATTAGTGTTAGTATTAGTATTAGTATTAGTATTAGTACAGCAGGGTAACAGCATTCGGTGCTCACAGTATAAATCAAATCTTAAAAAGCTACAAGATTTAAGAACGCTATTCACCATTAGCTTCCAAAACAATCCATGAAGTTACTTCAGGGAAACTGGGAAAACACTTCAACCAGTCAAGACATGGACTGAATCTTAGTAAACTTGGAAAAGTTTCATCTCTCTGTGCAGCACTTTAGTATTGTAGAGTATTGCAAAGGTCTGCTTCCTAGTCAATCAGCAGAAGAATAAATAAATGCTGATGCTGCTACTCTTGGATAACATGCAGGGCTGATTTAGTAGAGTTTTTAAACAGGAGGAACATACTACACCGTTCTTTCTTCTCCTGGCCTCACACTTAGAAACCGGTGAATCTGATAAGTGCTGGAATGTTCGCATATGTAACAGTGCCCTTGTCAAAAGTGTATATCCGTTCACCCGTACTGAAGCCAGATACTTCAGCTCCTGTTCTCAATGGACTGAGCCTGATTGATTGCTGATGTGAATAAAAAGTTTGGGTCATTTGTATTTTCTGTTTGTGCGAGGATGCTTGATTGGATCTCCGGAGGACCAGCTGGTTGTAAATTTGCAAAAGAAACTCAATCAAGCATCCCTGATTGTTGAACTTAACCTTTCTGACCTTACCTGAATGAGCCACTGATGCAGATATCATCTCAGAAGGCTGTTGCTATGTGATTGCTGATATACATTCTGTATGTGAAGTCAACCACAGCGATATATGAAAAGCAGAGCTAAGACAGACACACACACACACACACACACACACACACACACACGCACACACGCACACACACACACACACGCACACTGTTTATGCAGTCACCCAAAAAGCAGATGATAAGTTTGACAGTATGAATAACACGAATATCCACCCGGATTAACATTAATAGTGGATTTTAATATGACATTTGCACACATTGGTATTCAGACCTCATTGTGCAGAAGCACCCTAGACTCAAACAACATCAGGCTACCAGCAACATCAATTCAGAAAGGTGGATTTAAAGTCAAACATTAAAGTGAAATAAAATAAGTAGTGCTGTCAAATTAACGTATAAACGAATTAATCCTGATAAAAAAAATTAATGCCACAAAAATTTTTAACGCAGATTAAAAATGAGTTAAATTACGCAAAATAGCGGTGCTGTCAGTGAACACAAACATTAAGAAATTGACCGTTACGTTACTCGTTTTAGGCTGCATTCCAATAGCAGGTGTCCCTAAGCTGTACACCTGCTCCCTACACACTACACAGGGTACAGAATCCCAAGGGCACTTCATAGGGATCTCGGCCACTAAAACGACTCTATTTGAATCGCCCTGCAACGTCATCAACAGTGGACAGCCTCCGTGATTACACTGTTTGTGTTCTACAAGAAAAGCACTCGGCTGTATTTAACATGATAAACAACGCTGTTCAGACTCATTTTGTATGCTGTAGGCACTTTTGCAATAAATGTGATGAAACGTCTATGCACTGTGAACGTCTCTGCTTCTTGAAAAGGTGGCGTCACCCACCTTACTCCCCTGATATTGCACCTTGTTTGCTCGCCTTAAGGAGGTAATGAAGGGATCAAGGGATCAAGGTTTGCGGACATCTCACAGATTCAGATCCGTGTGATGACAACTCTGAAGGTGATTCCAAAAAAAAAAAGACTTTTACGACAGTTTTCAGAATCTGTACAAATGTCAACAAACGTGTTGTGTCTGATTCTGATGGACATTACATTGTAGGTCAGTAAAGGTATATTCTGTGTATATACTATTTTGTTTTTTTTATTGTAACATCTACTGAACTCTTTGTCCACACCTTGTAAATACCCTTAAATTAAAGCTGACTGTCTGCACTCATATTCATATTATTTGATTCATAATGAATATGAATTATATACATACTCATTATTTAATTTCACCTCTAATATACTGTTATTGAATGTGTGTAAATCACAAAAACTTTGTCGGCATCCAAATATTTATGGGACTGACTGTAAATATGAAATAGCTAATTGTTTGAACCATCCACAAACTAACTACAGCTTTACACTTTCCTTATGGCATTATCTCTATGCCATTTTCTAATCATGACTTTACCAGTAGTAGTGTACAATGTTCATGAAGGGATAGCATTAACTGCATGTTTAAAATACAATCATGTTTATAAGTGTCTCTAGATTCTGTTGCTGTAAATTTTCCTCTTCTGCCTATTGGTTATTCCTCTGGCTTCATCCTTAAATTTGTTCCCAGTCGCCCTTTATTCCAAATCTATAAAGGTGTCCCAAATCTTAGCTGAGGAAACCGAGGAGGACACCAGAATCCACTAGGCAGTCCAGGCACAAATTCGACAACCAAGGACGACTGCTAACAGGTTCCACAAGGAGTCGTGTGGTTGGGGATTCAGCTGGGAAGTCATTAGCAGTGAGGATCATCAGGGGCACAAGACAGACAAGTGCTCTGAGACTTGACCTTCAACCTAGAACAGATATTTGAGAAATGATTCTCAGTGTTAATGTGAGGCTTTGATGTGCACCACATTTAGAAGCCAGTCCACTTCACAAACATAACCGAGGTTCATCAAAATCTTTAAAGGTCAGACCAAACTAACAAACACACAGAGGTATTACTGGTAGATTTCAGGCCAGTTTGCAGTAATTGTTCTATTGGTGTGTCTTTGTAAAATATTTCATGATTGTGTTGTTTTTTTATTTGTACTTGTACAATTACTGACTGTAGCCCATCAGATGCTCTCTAAAATATATTGCCTCCCTTTTCTCCGCCCATTAAAGTAAAGGGACCACCATTAAGCAGATATTATTTGGGTCATGAGGTAGTGTGTAGTACTGGTACAAGTGCATCAAGCACAGTGGTGTTGTTGGGGTTTCAACACTGCACACATACTGGAGCTGCACTCTCTTAGTTAAATTTACCTTGTAACTCCTTATCACCTATTCCCCTAGTCTTCTCATATGTGTAATGGCTTGTTTGCATTTCTTTTTCCTGAACTTTTTTGCCAAGCTTGGATTATGGGATGATCAATCTTTCACCAATGCTTGCCAGCATATTTTCAACGACGAAGCCTTTGTCTGCCAGATCTTCATCTCCAGTCTCCAGCAGATTCAGATCACTGCATGCCTTTGAATGCAGTATCGTTTGATAGTTGCAGAAGATTTCAGAGTGAAGTGTCATTGAAGTCTCAGTAAGGTCACGATTCTGCTAACCGTAGTGGCGTGTACTACAATTTGCAATTACCGGCTCCCTAAGGCCGATAGCTACCTGGCAGCAACAGACGAAAAATTAATGAATGAGCTGCGCTTTTTTGTGCAGGGCGTGGTGCTGGAAAGGCTCTCCCCCTCATTTCTTGTGCTTTCATCCAGCAGATAAGATGTGTGGCAGATGGAGCAATCAACTCCCAAACGATCGGGAACACCTGTTGAGCGCAATACCTCATGGTCACATCTGAAACCCAAAACACGCTCCGGATGTTTGGTGATTCAATTAACATATTTTGCAGTTCTAGCTTCTAGTGTAGTGCAGAACATCATTCTGTTCAACTATAAAAAATGTAGGATTATAGTGTATTGCATTGTATTGCAGAACACACGTGGTTCGAATACACACACATAGACATGGAGCTGGAAGATGTGTCAAAAACCCTTTTATAAGGTTTGCAACATTTTAAGACAATAAAATACAATGTTTGAATGATAGTCAGTTCAAGCCAACTGGTGTTCTTGTCATTTTAACTATATTCAATACAGTACAGTACACACTGAAATAAAGCAATGTTCCTCCGGGACCATGGTGCTCAATAAAAACAAAACAGGGCTACAGGAGACTACACAGAACTAAACAGACTACACAGGACAACATAAAGTCCACATTGCAAATGTGTGTTAACAGCACAAGACAGTACAACCACTTCCAAGACACAGTAAAGGACTGTGTAGTGCCAACCAGTACACAGCTGTAGTGTGGGATATAGTGCAAAAAGATATTTCATTATGATAATGAAATGGTATAAATGGAAAGAAAACATACTACTTAACAACAAAAAAATAAAATAAAATGAATGGTGTCAATGCAGTATATTGTGTTTTAGGTCAGTTGTATGTGTGTGTACATGTGTGTGTATATGGGTTGGTGTCAGTCCAGTCCCTGGGGTTTGAGGAGTCTGATTGCTTTGGGAGAGAAACTGTCTGGCCGTGAGGGTCCAAATGCTTGGGTACATTTTCCAGTAGACAGGAGGATAAAGAGTTTGTGTGAGGAGTACATGGGGTCATCCACAATGCTGAAGAGACTCTGACGATTTTCTCAGCTGTCCTCACTATTTGCTGCATTGTCTTGCCAACTTTCCAAACCAGGCAGTGATACAGCTGCTCAGGATGCTCTCAGTAATCCCTCTGTAGAGTGTGGTGAGGATGGGGCTGGCACATGGGTTTTCTGAAGTTTAGATGTTGCTGGGCTTTCTTGGCTATGGAGTTGGTGTTGAAGGACCTGGTGAGGTTCTCCACCAGTTGAACACCAAAGAATTTTGATGCTCTTGACGTTCTCCATGGACGAGACATTCAATTTCAGCAGAGAGTGGTCGCTCTGGGCGCTCCTGAAGTCACCAACCGTCTCTTTTGTTTTGCTCATGTGAAGAGACAGATTGTTGGCTCTGCACCAGTCTGTTATCTGCTGCACCTCCTCTCTGCCTGCTGACTCATCCTTCTAGCTTATGTGACCCACTAAAGTCATGTCATCCCTGAACTCAGTGATGTGATTTGAGTTGTGCGTTTGTGCACAGTTGTGAATCAGCAGAGTGAACAGCACTGGACTGAGTACGCAGTCCTGGGGGGCTCCAGTGCTTAGTGTAGTGATGTTGGAGATGCTGCTCCCAATCCAGCCTGACTGAGGTATCCCGGGCGGGAAGTCCAGAGTCCAGTTTCAGAGGGAAGTGTTGTTGCTGTACATAGGGGCCACCTTGAAAAGTGAGTGATCGGCTATTCCTTAAATCAGGCTAAATAAGACAGGCCATGTAACAGCCAATGTCTGTTCAAGAGCTGATGGCATGCAGCTGAGAGGGCACTTGAACATTTCTTTAAAAAAAACGTCTTACGTGCTAATTGATAGTATTCCAATGATTATAAAATCTGCATTTTATTTAGATCATTTTCCCTATATAAGTGAGGCAACCTCTCTTGTGTTGCTATCCAGTCTGTTGCATCATTTTCTGAAGCCCTTTTTCACCTTCCTCCCTTAAATCACTCCATTCCAGGCTTTGAGCCTCCATCCATCCTTCCCTGTCCCAGTTCACACCCTCTCAATGATAGTGAGCACTCAGTCATTTGCTGGGCTCTTCCTCCTCTCATTAGTGACAATGAGGGGAGCAGACTCCCTTGGTGATCTGCCTTTGTGCCATTTCATCTCACATGCATCATGCTATAGCCTCCCGAGGCTCTTTCTGCAAGAGAACGGAGTGCTGGTAATTCTCTCCCTGGCCCAGTCTGTCATGAGACCACTACCATCAAGTACAGGCTTGCGGTTCTGAAGTGGCTCTGGCACACTATTAGAGAAGATGAGCTGAAATTGAAGGGGGAATATAGCACTCTGATTTCACTCCAGGTGTGCTGAAGAGAGGCTTCAGTGAGCTCAGAGCATTTGGAGAAGTTTCTGCTGTATGCCGGGATGCAGATGAGATTAATGAGCTTAGAGGGGCAGAATGTGCCTTCTATTCATCTCATGTGCAGTTCTTTTTCAGTATTGCATTGGGGGTATTATCATAACACATGAGAGATGTGATGTATTATACCGTTCCAGAGTTTCACCATGAGAACTGATTACGTTGTAATTTTGCCAAGTAAAAGCAAAGTCATTACTTTTGTCTGAATTTTGTAGGGAACTGTATTAGACTTTAGCATTTCAGAATTCTGTCTATACTATTGTAATGCTTGTTTGTGGCATCTCTCTCTCTTTCTCTTTCTCTCTCTACCAGTCTTAATCCACTGATGATCCTGTGCTCACCTTGGCAAGCAATCTCCTTTGCAAAGCTTTGCTGCGTAAGGCCTATATGGTTCACACGAGCAACAATGAGACTAATCTGTTACTAACAATATGGCCTAATCTGAGAGAGCGCAAGAGACCCCACTGCTTCAGACCTTCGCATTCAATCTGATTTTCCTCACAATTTAATTGTCAAAGCAGTAGCCAGTGCCAGACTGTTGGACTATGTAGGAACAAGTATTCTTTGTTCATCTGACTGACCCTTTTGTCATATTTTGGCAGACACAGAGCAGCTATCAGCAGGGCTGCCAGGTCTCTGCGAAAGTCGCAGCCTGACTTCTTCTCAAAAAACTGCACAAAAAGACTTCAAACTATCCAAAAAAAAAAACGAAAAATGAATTTCTTAATTACTCTGTGGCAAACAAAGTCACCGTGCTACGCATGCATTCATTTCTGATTTGCAGTATGCTTTTTTATCACCTTGTATACACCCGGTACAGGCATTATCCACTCCATAATCCCCCTTTCTCTCACGCAATCTCTGAAATGTTTTCCTCCATATTTCGACAATTCTGACGGTAAACCAGAATGAACTGCATATCCTTGCATAGCCTATATACACAAAAAGCATTTGTAAAGGCCCAACTACGTCATAAACTGTTCAGTACATTGTACCCTCACTGTCTGTACTTACACGTTGTCTTTATTTGCAGTAGTGTTTGTGGAAACTGATCAGATTTCATTTTGATTATTTGCTTTACAACAAGACAAGACAAACTATCCTGAAAAACCCACCTGCAACCTGCTTCTGAAACTAGTGCAATCTGGTATACAAAAGGTGGCCCTGGCAACCCTGGCTATCAGTCTGTCTTTCTCCACACAGTGAATAAATGATGTAAATGTCCCACAACCTAATTTTTAACTCAGCAAATGTAGTTACCAGTTTCCAGTGAATGATTTGGGTCTCAGCTGCCATTCTCTCTGAAAGTTTCTCCCACCTTATGACTGGAGGAAGAAGATACTTTGCGACAGTAAAAAGGGACTAAACGGGGCAAAAAGGGGCTAAAATCACAGTGTTGCTCTGAAATGGAAAACACGATTCAAGAAGTTTGTAGGACACCCTTTTACTCTGCTGTTTTTGAACTTTTTTACTGATCAGATTTTGAGGTCAGTTAATGATTTAATTCCTGGCACTATGTCAAAAAAAGTTTTAGGAAAAGTTATTCATATTCAGAGATGCGTTATGCATAAGTTCAAACTGATTTCTAATTCACATTATGCATTTATTGATAGATAGATAGATAGATAGATAGATAGATAGATAGATAGATAGATAGATAGATAGATAGATAGATAGATA
>JAOVVH010000015.1:12461725-12473650 GCA_028566435.1 Scorpiodoras heckelii
GGTAAGTGGAACTGAGAAAATGGACAATGAGTGTAGAGAAAAGGAGGTGGTCATAAGGTTATGCCTGATCGGTGTAAGTATGAATCCAGCCTAACAGCCAAACAACCGTGTTTAACAAAATGTGCTAAATGAAATCTTACTTGACTTTATGATTTACAGTATAACATTATACTGTACGTGACGTGAAAAAACGAACTGCAAAACCAGCACGTTGCTTCGCTGTTTCACACACAGTAGAAATCCTGGTATTAATATTACTGAGTCTGCTTTATCTGCATTTGTGTCGTTAAAGTATTTTGGAGAACATGTCTCTCCATTTATCTTGATGACTGCTCACCTCTTCCATACATCCTCCAAAATATGTTACAGTACACACATCAGACACAAACAGATGCGAGTCAGATGCTTGTCTGGACATTTTAACTAGGTTCAGAACTCGATGGGTCATAACTGCACATTGGAATTGGAAGAATCATGGATCCATAATACAGATGATTCTTCAGCAAAAGGAATGTCATGGAATCAGATATGTGGGGCTGACTCTCAATATGCATCCGAAACACCAAATGCTGACCAAACGTACTATAATTCATAGGATTCTGCATCTACCAGTGTAGTTTTAGCTTCATTCAATTAAAGCAAGACAATAATGATACAGGGTGAGCCAGAGAGGCCTGATGAATTTTTAAACGGCATAACACGATACTTAATCATGACTTTCAATCGAAAATACAACCATTACGCTAACCATTTAATGCCATTTTAATTTGTGAAAAACCCTCCCTCATTGCCAATGCACATTTCCAATCTGGTTCGCAGATGTGCCATTATGTGCTGTAACACTGGTCCTGGAACTGCAGCAATTTCATCTGCTTCAGGTCGACCTGATTGTTCTGCCGTCTTGTGACCAAGACTTTACTTTTAAGATAACCCCATGGCCAGTAATCACAAGCGTGCAAGTCCAATATGGACTCCTTATTACAGATGCACGCACTCTTTCAACATTTTCTGGCGTTCGAAACGTACACGGCTTTCATTTTCAATGCAGAAGCATTGTTACGAAAATTTTCAGCCCATTTTTTAATCGTGTTCCGAGACGATACAGCACCGTGACGAGGAATATTGAACTTAACGCAAAATATCCGTTGAGCAGCAATCACAGAGTCACCATTTTTAAAAAACGTTTCAACAATGAATGTGCGATGTTGTGCTGCTCCATGTCGACTAAAACATCACTTGAGCTACTGTTACCCCCACAAGTCACTACTCTAATCAAACTAGCGTCTGAGAGATAAGCATATAAAAATCACCAGATCTCTCTGGGTCACCCTGTATAACTAGATTATCTAATTCAAGGTTTTTTACCTTGGAGAGTTTAACGGCTAACCAGATTGCTGCCAATAAGTAAATGAAAATATCACCATACTCCACATTCATCATATCATATCATATATGCAATTCATGATGTATTTGTTATCTGACATGCATGAGCAAGCAATGTGGTTTTGCATTTGGGCACCGACAAACAAACCTGATGAAAAAATAAATAAATCAGATGAGCAGTATGGTTACTGAGAACTGAATACATTGTTTTAATTAAATGAATTAATAAGTTGCTGCTTGTTCACTTTCCCTCGCCAACAGACAAGAGAATGCAAAAGAATACCATACTCTTAATGAAGTGGTTTTGCTTCTATCGTTTCATTTTCAACACCTAACACTCAGAGCCTAGAGAGATTCAGTGACCCAACTGATAATAATGATAATGATCATTCCTGAATGGCGTGGGCCAAATGAAGGTATTAAAGGTGATTCAAGCCAAGAAACAAATTCTGTCTAAGGATCTGGCAATGCAATTATATCCAGTCTCTGCTACAGCACAGAACTGCTACTATCTGCTAGACTAATTTTGACATACCAAGGTCAAAAACAAACTATTTTACGCTTTATACAAGCACAAGATGGGATGTGTTAAAAGCTTTTTGGAGGGCACGACCAAAAATAATAATATAATGGACTTTCAGCTTTACTGGCAGCAGCAAGTTTATGAAACTTAAGCAGTTTTTTTTCTCAAGGCAAGAAGCCAAGAAGACTGTTGTCACGGTGCATAAAACTCCAACTAAAGAACAATTAGTGTCTTTAAAAATCATAGAGAAACAAATAGTAAATCCACTGGCAATAATTGAGACAATTACCGTACTGGAATAGATGGTAAAGTTCACCAAGCTTCTAAACATATTAAAAATGTATTAAATTGAGCAGGACAGTTTGTTACTAGTAGCTGATATAACATTTAACTAGATCTCTGGTTTATACAGTGTACTGACATTATATGGAAGGTTACACAAAACTTACTTAACCTATTACATTAATAACATTTGCCTGATGCTTGATGAAAACCTAAAACTATGTTTTTGGTGAATGCAAAGCATTGTCATGTAGCTTTATTTTATATAAAATATATACTTTATGTGCCACTTTATTTTCTTTTGTAGGTCTTTTTTTATTTTATTTTATTGTTCATTTTATATTCTTTTTTTTGCTGGTAATTGCTAGTAATAAAATATTTTCCCAGGAATTAGTCTCAAAGGATTTTAACCCTATTAAATATCTATGGTCTAAACAGAAGAGAACAGTGCACATGGACAAACCTACAAATATAACACAGCTTGAAGCAGCATTCTGACATTAGGAGTGGTACAAGATGCACTACATCTTTCACCCAGCGTTGTAGAGTCTCTGTGCAATTATGCAGCATCCCAATGAGCTTTAAATATCACTTCTCATCATTATCATTAAAAAATTAATAAATCAGGAATTAAAAATATAACTTTTCATCATCATCATCATCATCATCATTTCTCAATTTCATACTGGGTTGCCACTCATCCTGGAGTTAAATGCAGTATGAACAATAAAGCCTTGACATGCCATAGAAAAGAAGAGTACTTACTTCCCTGTTTATCCGAATCTAAAAATCCCAAATTAAAAGGGATGGAAAGGCAGAAGAAGGTGGAAGAAGGATACAAAAGGAGGAAAAAGAGGAAAGACAGCTAATTAAAGTGAAGACGTAAGACAAGATAAGGAGGGCGTCAGAAATTAGAGACAGCACAGACCATCTGCACAAGAAAAAATAATCACAGTGCTTCACAACTAGTTGCACATATACAGTACCTTTTATCTACAGTTAGCACAAGTATTACTAAGAACTTCTTTCTATCAGTGTTGGCATCACAAAGAGTCAAGGATAAAGAAGCTTCACACTAGAAGAAGTGTTTCATATAATTAATCCTATTCTCGTTCCTGTCCTTGTATGTTGTTTTCATTCATGTTGTCAAATATTCATTACAAAAGCAGAAGAACAAAAAGGCTCGTCGTTATTTCAAGGCGGACCTTCATATGGAGCATCATGCATTTTTTTAAGCAGACGTTTTAAGGACTTTCGCTTGAGGTTTGAGCACGGATAGCTTTCAAACCTTAGTTCTCGGGATACAGGTGTTTTCTTTGAAGTAGCACATCACCGGCAAACCCAAATGCCAAACATCAAAGGTATTCTAACAGGCAAGTGTAAATGCACTTGTAATTTTATATTTCCTTGCAAAGTATCAGTTGCAAAACCATCACTTGGTGACTGTGACCTCATATGGGTAACCTATGAAAGGTCCTCGTTACATCACGCCCCTCTCCTGGCAAACCTCGTCTTCCACTTATGGAGCACGCAAGTACGTAGCTTTTATGAATTTCCATTCCAACACCATGGCAGTTTCCTTCAGAACTAGTAGAGTCTATTTATTGAAACCATCCTCAGACTGAGTTCTTTAAAAATCATCCTGATAGTGCACCAACAGACTGTGCTAAAGCTGTTACTACTCTCTATTGAGGATGAGAATAACACAAAACCATAACACATGCAATGCGATAAAGCAGTATTGAATCGGTAATAGCTGGTGAGGGTGGATGGCAAGCACATTGTCACTACTTGGTACATTTCTGCCAGCCAGGAGGTAGCCATTGCATTCACTGAAAGGCATTTAACAGTAAGTGCACTGTGTTCAAGAACGGCCACGCAACTGGTTCCTTTACCCAACTGGCAAATCTGTCTTTAGACAATGGACCCTGTTTATGTTGCTCCCCCGTAGACCACAAATAGCTACTGAATGAGCTGATGCACCAGCTGTCATTCCACATAGCCCTCGAGAGCCTTCACTAAACACCGCGTTACCCTACACACTACCCTACTGGACCATTGTTTTCCATGGAGATTGGAGATATTCCATTACTGCAAAACTGTCATCCAGGACCCTGTGCACAAGCACTGCTGTCACATACCGAACATCTTTTGGGTGAAGCCAGTATGTAGCTCTTAGCGCAGGAAGTTAAGAGCTTCTGCATCTGCCCCCCTAAAGAGGATGATGTGGCTTGATGACTTCAACGTGAACTAAAATTTTGTGCCAGTTTTGTGGTAAAACACCACGGTGTTGGTGTTGCGCCAGCTCTAGTATGCCTACATCACTTACGGATTCCTGAAAATGTTGCTGCGCACAACGTTCATTTCACAGATGTTAATATGCTAAAATCGAGACAGAGATCTGCCTCTGTTATATGGCTGACAGATGCTGAGTGTTCAGTTAACACTGAAATAGTTTGACAGTGGTGCAACATTCCTAGTGTTCAGTACTAGAGTCAGTGGAGTCTTTTTTTTTTTTAAATATACATATATTTGGCAGCATACCGAACACGTTTATGTGCAGAACTTCTGCACAATTCTGTGCTACTACTGAGGCCGCTGGTGTCTCTACCAAGTCACCTTCTGCCTCCATAACCGGTATGTGTGTTCTTTTATCAGGTCACAACTTCAATGCACACTTGAATGTGTACAAGACCTTTTCTATAAAACTGGTACATTATGGGATACTACAAACACTTCCTTGGGTGACTGTATCCCAAACTGGTTAGGCATTTGATCAGCTGCGTTGAGTAAAATATTCCTGCATTATGCTGTGATCATCAGAGTGCTCTAATGGCAGGCTATCAGTACTCTCCATCAAGGGCTGTCTCAATATGGAGGCAGCTGTACTAATCTCCTCTGTGTTCTGTACTTTACTGTGCTGTGGTGTTGTCTGTAATGGATCTTACAGTTGGCTCATTCCCACCACCAACTCGTCTTTGTTCCAACACTATAAAATTCCTCACTCTTCCCATTCTAGGGAGCTGAGCAGCTGGGCCTTGTGCCCACTTCTTCCTAGAGGGCTGCACAACTGTGTCTGCTGTTCACTTGACTCCCTGCTGTGAACACAGTGTCAGAGGAAGATAATTAACATTCAGCACGATTCATAAAGCCTGCAGGCTTCCTATTTTGCACCCAGCCTTATGCTGAATTTAGGACCAGGCTCTGTAAATGCTTCTTGAACATGCTTTGGACAGTACAGGTATCCATCAGCTCCATGTCCAACTCCGTCAGGGCTTCAAATAACAAATAGCTCCCTACTCTTCTCTGACATTTAGGAGATTGGGAAAGTTCAATGAATCACAAAAAAAAAGTTATGGATTTATGACATTATGAAATGAGTTACTCTGTATCCCCAGTCCTCACCCTGCTATAGGCAAAAACATCAGGCTGCATATTTGTTCTAAGGACATAATCAGCTGTGGGCAAAAACAGTAATAAGTCCAGCAGAATTGTAATGTCAACTATGGTGTGTGTCACTGCACACTAATTTGATGGTACAGATTTAACAATGACAAAAAAATAACAAGGATCAAAGGATTATTCTTAGCATCTTGAATACATTTCCTCTTTTCCTTGGTGAGACAAGAATGGGAAAGAGTAAGAGCGTGATGTAGCGGGACCAGGTGGGTTCCCGGTCACAAGCTGATGACTTCTTTGGCAAGGAAATGAAAATGTGGAAATACTCTAGTTCCCATCACTAGTTCCTAAGGATACCATTCGGGTGGTATGAAAAATAATGAAATAGAGCTGTCATATATTACAGATCTTAAAAAAGTCACTGTATAAGATATAATGTAGCTATATCCAGGCTTCCTGTGCATCCGAATAGGCAAAGCCACACATGAAGGCGTTAAAGTATGAAGCTCTTCAACAGCAATCATCTCAAGGGAAAAGTGACACTAGAGAGATATCGGAGAGAAGGAGGGAAAGGGATTGAGGTGTAGAGACTGGAATAAACAGAAAGGAACTTACATCAATATAGTTGGCATTGACATAATCAGAGTTGGGGTCAGCCAAGAGAGAGTGCATTTTGACATGATGACGGTCATCTACAGGGAATGAAATAATAGGGCTTTAGCTACAAAACACTGTAGCTACAATGTTTAGCCTGCTTTTTATACAATATAAGAATACTAGGTGCTGAAATTAGCACAGCAAATTAAAAAAAAGGAAACACATTTTTTATTAACACGGATGTAGGTGGAAATTGAACATTATTATGTCATATGACAGCATTTTCATGACTTTTCAGCTGGTCACTGTGAATGTCTGTGAAGGGTTACACTCACGGGCCAACAGGGTATCTTGTCTGCCTTTGGTCTTATCTTTTCGTTTGGTGATGTCCCATCCATCAAAAAAGCTCTGAAAGAAAAAAAAAAACAGCCAAAGCGTTACCAAGACAATTGCATCAAATCACACGACTCGGTTGTTTTTCCATATGCCACATGGCTTTTCTTGAGGAGGATATCCTCCTCATCTAAAGTAACATGTTAAGAAAGCTCCCTCAAAAACTAGCATGGGTGTGAGGTTTGTGTAAAAGGCGAAGGGCTCAATTTTTACCTTACCTAATGCACCTTTTTAAATGTCTTTATTTTTGTACAGTATATATATCACTTAAAAACTACCACCAACCTCCTTCCCACATTTCCCAAATCATATACGGTGGTGGAAGAAGTGTTCAAATCCTTTACTTAAGTAAAAGTACCAATACAGCAGTGTAAACAATACTCCATAGTCCTGAATTAAAAATCCTACTTAAGAAAAAGTATGTAAGTTTTAGCAGCAAAATGTGTGTAAACTATTAGTAAAAGTGCTGGTTTGGTCCCTCTGACTGATATTATTATATAGGACATCATTAAATTATTAATACTGAAGCATCAGTGTCTAAGCACCATGTTAATGTTAAAGCTAGTTCAGATACACAAATCGCACAGTTTTTTTCAGACTTTTCATCTAATCTTTGCTTTTTGGTGAGACATTGGATCATTTGAATATTTACTGAAACAAAATCATGTGCGAAGTTTAAAGGGAACAAAAGCATTATTTGATGTTGCTGCGAACGGCTCATCTGAACAGACATCTGAAACGTGACCCGACTACATACACGCTGCTTTTTGAAGCCAGAAACTGTATGAATGTGTTGTATTTTAAAAGCTTGTTACATTATCCACAGTGTAAAATCTTCATCTTGATAGTAACTAGCAACTAAAGCTGTCAAATAAATGGAGTGGAGTAGAAAGTACGATATTTCACTCTGAGATGTAGTGGAGTGGAAGTATAAAGTAGCATAAAATGGAAATGCTCAGGGAAAAAATAAGTACTTGAGTACGGTACTTGAGTAAATGTACTTAGTTACTTAACACCACTGACGGTATTATTATATTGCATAAGTATTCATCCATATTGCTGTGAAATCCCTAAATTAGATCTTCTGGAAAGAGAAACAGTGTTAGAATACAGACTTTCAACCGACATCTTGTGTTACTGTCAAAATACTTTGGCCAAATATTGAACACCCCATGATGAGATAGAACAGATTATACGAACCTAACACCTACATAGTACGTACATGTACCTTCTAAAACAGCGTCATGTCACCATTATTGGTTTGGAAATACCTGATGCAGAAATATAATTTCAGATGTGCATGAATACTACTGATGTCCTTCAATAGCACACTGCCTCAACATCACAAAAACAGTCCTGATCATCATTACAGAAAATCTGATCAAGACCTCTAATGGTCCTCCCTGCTGCAGCCAAAACACATTTACTCCTAGCATGATCTATGGAAATTCAACTGATAAAGCCTACCAATCTCCCCCAGACATTGCTCCATCCTGTTTGTACCTCTGAGCCCCGAGTAATCCCAATAAAAGCAACCTGTCCATCGATTTCAAAGGGGAGTTTTTATTTCATCTTCTTCCTCTGGGCTTGGTTTAATGAATCTTGAACATCCCTCTATCCTACTGGGAAATCCGGATACATGGGGATAGTAAAAGCAAGCCAGAGTGTCATTAAAGTGTTGAATAGCTGAAAGATTTCTGTTAACACACACACAAATGGGGAGTGAACTGGTGTCTTTCACCTTTCCACAGAAGGATAAATTAGTTTCTGAATCATGCTCCTCAGGAACGATTGTAATATAATGAAATATTTTAAACTGGTTTGAGGAAGTCTTATGCGTATTTAAACAGTCTCTGAAATACACCGATAAAGGTCAGGGTGTGTTTTTAAGTATACCGATTGTAAGATCTGTCTACTTGAGTGCTTTTTTGATCCTTTAGGTTCATCAAAATACAAAGTACATGCAAAAATACTTGTAAAAGCCCCCACAATGCTTTTTTTTTTTTTTTTTAAAAAGCATATAATAAACTTTCTGTTACAATAAGCAGGCATAAATACTACAGATGCACTGATAGCAAATGTTTAAAATAATTAATGATTTGGCCACAATGTGAAATTGCAAAGCAGCAAATAGTCAACATGGCACAAGTAGACACATACACAAATGGCATAATTCTGTACTTCTTACATATTACATGCATAATATAGTATTTAATCCTGGGCTTAGCTGACACTTTTCCTTAACTATATTGCCTCTTGCAGAGAAAGAACTAATTTACCCATTTTGGCTATCCATATTGCCTGGAGGAAGAAACAGAAAGTGCACTAGCAAGCCTGTGCGCAAACACATATTTTTCAAAGCATGAAAAATATTTCTTCATTGGTTCAGCTAATGACATGGCTTAATTCAGTGGGCATTTAACATTAAGCTTTAACACAACACAACAGATAAACATCGGCCACTGCCATCAGCGGATGTCATCTTATTTGCTGATGGCATTCAACAAAGCAAATATCAACTGATCCCGATGTTCAGCTGGTAAATTGGGATTTTATTAAAGCCAGGCTTAATGGTATGGACTAGTTCTCTTATGGGACCTTCATTCCAACTCGTCCTAATCAGACAGAGAAAATAGTACGTAGGTTGAGGGAAGTGTACAGTTGAAAATGTTTTCATTCTTAGGTCAGAAATACAGCATTGGAAAATTTGCTATCTGGATGTAGAAATCATAAAAATCGTAGGTTGTGGACACACAAAGCTGACACCAATAGGTTCTTAGACAATTATATAAAGAACTAGTTGCTATATTTAACCGTCTGTACCCATAGCAGCCCCCGACGGCCACAAGTTTTAAAGAAACATCTGCTGTAGTATAGTCTTCATTCATCTTCTTAACCGCTTATTCCTGTCTCCAGGGTCACGGGAGAGCCGGTGCCTAGCCGGCGGCATAGGGCGCAAAGTAGGATCAACCCTAGACAGGGCGCCAATCCATCGTAGGGCGCACACACTCATACACACACTCACATACTAGGGGCACTTTAGAGACACCACTTAACCTCCTAATATGCATGTCTTTGGACTGTGGGAGGAAACCGGAGAACCTGGAGGAAACCCATGCAGACACAGGGAGGACATGCAGACTCCACACAGAAAGGACCCAGACCTCTCCACCCGGGGACTGAACCCCAGATCTTCTTGCTGTGAGGTGACAGCGCTACCCACTGTGCCACCGTGCCGCCCTAGTATAATCTTCATCAATGAAATAACTGAAAAATGGATGTGTTATTTGCTACTGACTGAGCAGTTGAGGAGGGACAGTGTCTTTGGGAGTCACTATAGCTAGCTATCAGAAAAGCCCGCTTCTGTTCTCGCTGAACGAGACAGTATTTATATGCACCGCGCCAATGATGATGATCCACCATGTTTGGATGACAGCTGTGGTCATGAAATGTAAAAATATAAACGCAATATCATCCTCGCATTTGTTAGGACGGGTTCACTCACAAGTAACCTCATATTCTGATTTATTCAGCATAACATACACACACAAATAACAATCAGTTTGTTTCTTGTCTTGCTGCGGATTATCCTGTCACTGATTTCTTGTAATCTATGTAGATAAGAAGTGCTGAAGAACTAATTTACTATTTAATTATTCACAAAATAAGTAATAAAACCACTTAAACACATAAAAAATTTACAAAAAGTAATAATACATCTGCATTATTGTTAAAGTCCAAACAGGACATGGGTAAGGAAATGACCTTTAGAGTGTATATTTAATATTTGCAGATTTTATATCGTATTAAAATACAATTCAATTTCAAACAAAACAAACATAATTTCTTTCTTTCCTGTTCCCTGTGACCTGCTGAAGTGCTCTAAAATCCCGTCAGGGTATAAAGGGATAACGAAACCGTTTGTGAATACATCAAATGTTTCTTTTTTCTTAGTCCAAAAAGAGAAAATGAATAGTAGATGCGGTTAATTTGAGTTCTGTTGCTGTGCTCCCACCTGCCAAAACAGCCTGCAAAAAGGTGTTGGGCAAATGCACCAGGATTAAATTCCCACGGACTCAAAACGACAAGCAGAGCCTGATATTAATAGGTTAAGGTTCTGGAAATTGGACTTCGGCGTAGAAGCACCATAACCTTCAATCCCCGTTATTGGTTGAAAATGTCATCTCACCTCATATTCTTGCTTGAAGCCATAGCACTCGGACGTCTTCATTTGGTTGATGTGCTGCAGTAGGTCAGCTACACGAACAGCTGGATGCAGCTGGCCCGTGTGGTACGGAGAGCTCTTCCTGCAGCAGTGGCGCCGTGGAGAGCCTCCCAGCAAGCTGCTCGACTCGTTCACCGAGCTGCGCTGGTCGGCTGGGAAAACACACAGACATTGAGTACACCTGAATACAGGGTGAAGGGATGAGAAAGACTGAATAGCAGTTGAATAGAACAGACTAGAAAAGAATAGAGAAATATGTGTAATTTCGGATAAACTGTGAAAAGCTGAGAAACTTTTCAGCATTAGCCAAGAAGCCACAGGAGGATAAAGTAAATAAGTACAAACATCCAACTGCTAGCTAGTACAATTTTTGAAGAATCAAATGAAGAGCATTATATACATCAGAATGTGGCAATGAACATAAATAACATCACTAATATTTGGGCACATTTAGCTATTCTTCATTTAAGTCATGAATAGTACTGTAGATGTTAGAGAAAACTAAAGATAGCCCTCTAGTGCGATCCTCCCAAAGGGATACTTTTGGATTTCTTTAAAGTTGCTTACATTCATCTAATTCACAAAATGTACTTTCTAATCTGTAAGTGACTTCAGTTTAAATGCACTGCACCCTCACGTCCACATCTTCAGGAATGCCTTGGTTCCCCAATATTCGACAACATTAATTACCCTTCTATTTGAAATCTCTTGTTAAAATGTCACGGTAAACAAAGAAAAGTAAAATTGCTTTTCTGTTTGCTCTCAGAATAAAACGGCTACTAAACTGTACCTTTCCTTTCCATGCATAGTTTTTTTTAAAACATGCATTAAACAAAAGATGTAAACTCGATGGAAAAATGCATGTAGAGTCTCCTTAATGCTCTTGAAATTATTATGAACCATTTATCTATCTTAAATCATTAAGCAATGCATCTTATAATCAAATTTACACATTCACAAGTAAATGAATTCAATGTATAAAAAAATTTGCTTTATGGTACCAACCCTTTTTGATGGAGCAATATGGTGGATGTGTCTCAGAGAGTTAACAGTAAGTGAACACAGTGTTTAAAAACTCCAGCAGCACTGCTGTGTCTGATCCACTCACACCAGTACAACACAC
>JAOVVH010000015.1:12724307-12737959 GCA_028566435.1 Scorpiodoras heckelii
ACAACAGCTTTTTTTCCATCCACTCTCAGACTGACCGCTAAGTACATTAAACAGCTGCCCACAGGACAACCGTCAAATTTTTGCGAAAACAGAAAAAGTGTTTTTTTTTTTTCATGTTTCATCCACCCAACAATGCTGTATTCATTCTTTCATTTCAATGACGTGTGTGACTTAACTGAGTCCAAGTCGCAAACTTCAGCCCTCATCACTGATATCAAGCTGTGTTCATGCTGCAGGTTCTGTTTGGTCATAATCAAGAACCGTACTTTTGTTTGTACAGCCTTGAGGCGTTTCTCAATACAAAGTACACCAAGTTCGGACTCGCGTACTCGGTAGTACAGACTTGGGAATTTCCACTCACGAGTACAAACTCTCGAGGATGGAAGGACGGCGTACGGTCATTCTGCAGTTGGATCCTGCTAGCGTGACCGAAAACATCTGCGAAAACGACAGAGCAAATTTTCATGTAGCCTCTTTCATGATAAATTAACCACATACTTGAAGTCTATATAACGACACTGTCACCTAAAAATCGTATAACTTTATTTCATGATGCAACAACAGCAGTATTTGGAAACTTACAGCTGTTACAAAGTTTTCTCTTCCACCATCACGCTGCGCTTGGTGCAAAATGCATTCTGGGATACCTGACCGTCCCAAGTCCACAAAAGTCACCTCCCACTGCATTCTTGATAAAATGGGTGGAGCAAGAACTCATCTGGGTGTTTAAACTGTACTTGCCTAGATGCAGACTTTTGAATGGAACAGAGACTGGGGTTCGGATTTAGGGTTAGGGTTAGGATTACGGTTCGGGTTAGGGTGATGGCGTTTCTCAAGTACACAAGAGCACAAGTACAGACAAGAACGCAGATTGAGAATCAGGTTTTGTATGCAGGCTTGCGATGTCCTTCTGTGGTGTCGGTATATTTGACAGGCAAAGTTACACCACCACCTCCTGGCCTGGCATACATACTACAGCATTATCACTGTTGGTGTTTTTTGTTTGTTTGTTTGTATGGACAAGGATAACTTCTCAAAAACGCTGTCAAATGGATACGAAACTTTGAAAATACAAAGGAACAACGTACCGCTTTCAAAACATACCGTTGCCACGTGCACAGAGTCTAAGGATAGAAGGAAACACAAAATCCCCCACTTCATTCGGACCCCTTATCAACATTTTTTTTTGTATTAAACTACCTAACCCCTTCTCATTCTCTTGGTCTCTGTTATGCAGATAGATTCACAGTTCATAGTTCTATTGTTTTATTTTGTTCTATGCAATAATTCATTGGTCAACATCTCAGAGCGTTTTTATATAGAGTGTATTTATTATTACCTTTTTGTGCTGCTCTTTTAGAGATATGGACAAGAATTCCAACGTACCTGTCCTGTCCTGTACCTGTGCAAATGGCAATCAAATCTCCTGAATCTTAAATTATGATACATGGGCAGTTTGAGGAATAATTAATCATGAGAAATAAGTAATCATGCAATGAAAAGTGACATACACGAGTAAATGGTGCACAAACGTTTGTTCGTTTCACTACTTTAGTGACGCTGCATGCAACATGGAACGCTCCTTGAAACGAACGCTGAAAGGGCGGGCTTTGGCACGTTGTGATGTTTTGATTGGACCTGATTTGATTATTCATGTGTAATGCACTTGATAGTACAATCAAGGTGTCAAAATAGCAAGCGTCAAATGGGTCAAAACGGCATTAAAGCATTCAATGGTGTAATACTGATACTTTGTTGTTATATCTGATTATTCTTATATATCGATTTACTTGTTTGTTATTTTGCTTATCTATTCATCATGACTAGCTGCTTTCTACAGATAACAAGTCAGATACAGTTAGGTGACTATGTTGCTCTTTGATGGTGATGGTGATGATGATGGTGCCATCCTTTCTGGAAACTGGGAACTACTACTGAAACCTTGAAGATGTTCGTGCTGGTCTACGTAGCAAGATGACCAGCAAGCAATATGATTAACATCTTCAGCATAACTTGGTTTGTTATTAATAATTATGCATTTTTGTCTTCGACTGTGCAATACAATTACCTGTACACACAGACTACACAACTCGTCGTGTCGTGTCGTGCATGCTAAATATGTGTATACACACACAACTCTTGTACGGTTAGGATATTTTGTAACGCATATTCACTCAGTTTGCACTCTCATTCTGGGCATATCAGTCACATATTAGAAGGACGTGCTTCCCTGTTCCCATCTTATTGTCCGTGTTGTCTGTTCATATGCTTGATTTAACGTGCTACACGGACGTGGGAGGAAAACCTGAGGTGCAGATTCATTTTCCAGACTTATTTTCTAACCTCTAAAGTGCTGTGAGTGGATTGCCGGTCCTCACACTGTAGGTGTGTGCAAGTTTGCAGCGCGCTGCCTGCCTAGTTGGGGTTCTCATCAGTGATTAAACGCCTTGTGCTTGGTCTCACAGTGATTACAGTGATTAGAGATGAAGTGATTAAAAGTCATGAATCAGAGTGACCTCATATTTCAATATCTAAGTAGGCTACAAGTAATTAGTACTGCCAAAGAATTCTGGGGTCCAGGCAAGTTCGAAAGCATTTGTTTCCTCCTTTCTCAGAGACACACACAGAGAGAGAGAGAGAGAGAGAGAGAGAGAGAGAGAGAGAGAGAGAGAGAGAGAGAGAGAGAGAGAGACCTGCAATTAAAAGCAGTGCTCATAAAGTCACTCATGATACAGAATTATGAAACAGCTGCTCAGCTTTTGTAGCCACATGAGAACACCTGTATGCAAAAACCTCAACTTAATGACTTGACATTAATAATAAATAATTTGAAAAGAAAAAAAAATGATGGAGGGACCAACCTTGATCAGGGACCATGTGAGGAAATCATGATAATGCAAATAATAATAATAATAATAATAATAATAATAATAATAATAATAATAATAATAATAGGCATTAAATGATACTGTAATAAGATCATGCTGATTACAAACTTCTTTAATCGTGTGAGGCATGCTGAGCAAGAAATCTTTTTTTGTTTTTTTTGCTTCTTAAGAACTTTGTAGGAAACTTGTAATCAAACACGCATTAAGTACTGCGGTTTAGATCACGCACTTCGGCAAACCCGCAACTGCGTGTCAAGTGTGTAACAAAAATATGCATATGCATATATGCATATTTTTTAAAAAAAACCGTGTAGGCTTGTTACCTGTTGGCCCTTCAGGATTTTCCCCGCCAATCCCCATAACCAGAACAAGTACAAAAGTCAGTGCGTTCATTGTTATTCCGGATGTTCACGGCGCTTTGATATCCGCGTAGTGCCTCGGTGAAGTCGCGCGCGCTTTTGCGCCCATTAGCCGCCGCTGTTCCGCTGGAGCTGGATGCTGAGTTTACGCGCAGCGTGTGCGCGAGCCCGAGCCGCTCCGGCTGACGTCAGGACCAACGGATCAAAGGAGTTATTTTTTTTTCTAACCTGTCTCTCTCCCAGCTGCGCTTTTCTCCCCCATCCAAAACTCTCTCTCTCTCTCTCTCTCTCTCTCTCACACGCACACACACACATACGCACACACACACGCACACACACGCAACGGCGAGTCGATGGCGCCCCCCTGAGGAAACGTCACATTACGGTTCCATTCGAATTCTAGAACTTCGTAATTAACACTTCAAACAACTATTTATTTTAAATTTAAATTTTTTAAATTTTTAAATTTTTAAATTGTCCTCTTAGCAACCAAATCAGGATAAAAAGCATACATCTGTTAGATGTCCTGAAGGTGCTAACAGTAATAAAGTAAAATGTAACTATTTGTCAAAACCCTTTCTTAAAGAGAACAGACAAAATCCATCCATGGTCAAGAAAGATCCTGTTAGATCCAGAGTCTATCCCAGGAGCACTGGGATGATTACACTACAGTGCACCATGCTCTTATACGTACGTTCACGTTCACGTTCACGTACACGTTCACGTTCACGCTCACGCTCAAGGAAGGCTTTCTGGAAGGTTTTTTTCTCCACGTCGTGGACACACAGTGAGAGAGCATGCACGGGCGTTAACTGGAAGTTAACTGGAACTGATTGATTACAGTGTTTAGTTTTATCCCAGCAGTGCGCGGTGGGGTTGGGGGTCAGGGATCTGTGCCGGCTGCTCGGTTTCTTCCAGGCGAAAATTAATACGCCGTGTCTTCATTTGTGCACAGGATTATTATTGTCATGCTGGAACAGGTTTGGGCCTCTTAGTTCCAGTGAAGGGAAACTGTAATGCTACGGCACACAAAGACATTTTATAAGCTACAAGTTATGTGCTTTACACTTTGCCGCAACAGTTCGGGGAAGGAATACATCAAGGTGTGAGGGTGTCGGTGTGATAGTGTACAAAATCCGTTTGCAGAAAAGTTGGGGCACATTCTTGAAATGCAATTAAAACTGAAGTCTGTAATTTATCAATTCATTTGAGCCTTTATTTAACAGATAAGGGGGCAAAGAAAAGGTTTTCAGTGTTTTCAAGGATGAACTTAATTCTATTTGGTAAATATAAACAAATTAAGAAGTTGATGCCTGCAACACACTCAAAACAGTTGGGACAGAGGCATGTTTACCACTGGGTCACATCACCTTTTCTTTTAATCATATTTTTTAATTGTTTGGGAATTGAAGATACTAAATGTTGCAGTTTTGCAAGTGGAATTTTTGCCCATTTTGCTGTGTACAAGACTTGAGCTGCTCAACAGTCCGTGGTCACTGTTATCTGATTCTCCACTTCATGATGCTCCATACATTATCAAGAGGAGACAGATCTGGACTGTAGGCAGGCCTGTCAAGCCATGCTATTGTAACTCATGCAGAATGAGGCCTGGCATTGTCCTGCTCAAATACACATGGAGTTCCTGGGAAAAGATGTTGTCTTGATGGCAGCATATGTCCGTGCATTAATGGTAACTTCACATATATGTCCATCATGGTAGTATGATGGTTTCTCCAACAATACCACCTGAGGGCTCTATGGAAAGCCTTTGGTGGAAGCTCCATTTATACTCAGTCTTGATGACCTCACCTGTTACCAGTTAAACAGCTAATTGTGGAACTTTCCAGTCTTGTATAACCTTTTCACTCTTATTTTGCATCTGTCCCATCAATTGCAGGCATCAATTTCTAAATTTGTTTATATTTAACAAATAGAATTAAGTTAATCATTTAAAACAGTGAAACTCTTTTCTTTGTCTTTTTTCTGTTAAATAAAGCTTCAAATGAATTAACAAATTACACATTTCAGTTTTTATTGATTTTTGTATCTGGACTGTAGGCAGGCCTGTCAAGCCACACTGTTGTAACTGGTGCAGAATGAGGCCTGGCACTGTCCTGCTGCAATAGACATGGAGTTCCTGAGAAAAGACATCGTCTTGATGGCAGCATATGTTTCTCCAAAACCAATATAAGCCTCCACATAAGTAGTACCTTCACATATATGCAGATCGCCCATGCCGTGGGCACTGATGAACCCCATGCCATCACAGATGCTCATTTTTGCACTTTTCATTGCTAACAGTCTGGATGGTCTTTTAAGTCTTTGGCACATAGAATCCGATGTCCATTTTTTCCAATGAAACGTGGACCTGTCTGACAACAGATCATGTTTCCCACTGTTTTTCGATCCATTTCAGATGACTTCGGGCCTGGAGAACTAGCTGGTTTTTCTGCAAAAAATATGTATATGGCTTCCTCTTTGCATAATACAGTTTCAGGTTGCATTACTTGATGCAGCAGTGGACTGTGTTAAGTGATAATGATTTTCCAAAGTACTCCCAAGCCCATGTCACTATGTTCATCATGGTAACATGACAATTTCTCAAAAAATACCTCCCAAGGGCTCAATGGTCACACACATTCAGTAGCGGTTTCCACCCTTGGCCTTTACGCACCAAGATTTCCCCTGACTCCCTGAATCTTTTCATGATATTATGAACTGTAGATGGTGAAAGACCTAGATTCTTTGCAATCTTGTGCTGAGAAACATTGTCCTTGAACTGACCGACAATTCTCTCATGATGTTTGGCACAAAGTGGTGAACCACGATCCATCCTTACTTGCAAAGTCTAAGCCTTTGCTGGAGGCTCCTTTTATACTTGTATAAAAGTATACATATACTCCTTTTAACAATGACCATGATGACCTCACCTGTTACCAGTTAAACTGCTTATTGTGAAACTTTCTTGTGTTACTTGTGTAACCTTTTGTCTTATTTTGTCTCTGTCCCAACTATTTTTGCTTGTGCTGCAGGCATCAATTTCTAAAGATGTTTATATTTAACACATAGAATTAAGTTTGCCATTTTGAAAATCTTTTCTTCGTCCATTTTTCTGTTAAATAAAGCTTCAAGTGAATGACCAAATTACAGGTTTCAGTTCTTATTGCATTTTAAGAAAGTGTCCCAACTTTTCTGGAAAAGAGGTTTGTAGACTGACAACACCCTAATAAATTCCACAGCCGTCTGTGACCGGGAGTCCAGAAAGTAAGATTGATTCTACTGTCTCTTCTATATCAATGACATTGACAATAGCCAAATACAGCTAGTGTGTGGGTGTGAGTGTTTTCCTCTGAGTGTGTTAAACCACCACGTGATTGTCATGTGTCTGTGTCATGTGCCTCTGAGGAAACCTCATAATAACCATTACCCTCCCTGGTTGGTAGCTGTCATATGATATGGGCCTGATGGGTGATGGGTGGCCATCACTAAATCAGGGAGGAATCAGATGGATGTTTTAACAACAGGTAATGACAAATTGTCCTCCAGAGTGTCCAGAAACTCTGTTGTTGCCTTTGACCAAATAGGCTGCACATAATAGGCCTCAATTATCATGCTGGATATGAATGAATTTGTATGTGAATCCTTTGTAGGAGCATTTACAGAAGCATGTCAGAAAAAAATATATATACTATTGAGTGTGTAAATTTAAGCATAAAACGACTCACTAATATAAATTAGAGAGCAATTTACACATAAGATTTAGAGTCCTATAAAAAAAAAACACATCCTTATGCTAGAGCACTAGGTCAGGGACTCAGAGTACTATCGAGAAATATTTTATGAGATCCAGCTATTTTATATTTTATCTTTTTTTTTTTTTAAAGAATGTGAAAAATAGAGACAAATAAAACTCAGTGAATTAAGACAAAAGAAATTTCATCGTATAAACAGAAGAAGAGATGGTCTGTTGGTGCATAGCTGTAAGTTTTAAACAAATGCATTAGCAGCTGGAAGATTTAGCACATGTCAGGATGAAAGCTGTCTTGTAAATCAGTTCCCTTGGCCACAGCATCTTCTTTAAATGCTGTGCAACACTTCCAGCATGTTAGCCGAGACACCTAAAACAATTTGAAAATAGCATTTTACTTGTGCAAGCATTTTCTTTTTCTTCACCTTGCTTAATTTACACCTAATTCACCTTTTATGAAGTTTGTCTCTATATTTTTACCTTTTCAGGTACTGTTACACTGCTAAATATTGTTACTGGCACCAGAGTGAGTCAAAGTTCCACTTTTGCCTTTTCAATCACCGTTTAGTAGTTATTTTGTGTTTCAGAGCACAAAACTGTAAATGCAAAAGATTAGAAAGATGAATGAGATCAGTGACTAAATCAAACATTGTGAATAATAACTCTCAGTTTTTATAAAAAAAACTATCAAAGGTACAAGCAGTTAGCCTCCATTCACACAACACTGAATGCATTTTCAGTTGATTACACCATCTTGCTGCCTCCTTCAACAAGCCCATCAACACCTGACAAATTATGCAAAATGCCAGGGTTTTCTAATACAGGACACATTGTTTGTCTCTATCCGAAAGTTCACTTGTAATATAATTCCACTATCACACAGCTGATTTCCCTTCTAACAAACAAAGCCTCATTGTGGCTTACTGTCAGAGACTTTGTCCTGATGTCTTTACTAAGCTGGCATATCACAATAACCATGCCACACTGGAAAAATGAATCATCCTTACAAAATGCCTGGATAACACCTAGTCAAGCCGGCACACAATGTGTGAAAAGCACATGGAGAGTCACAACACATTCATATGGTGAGTCAACCCCATTTTCTATCTTTCAGGTGATTCCTTTTCAGAGCTGTGTTTAGCACAACTCCCTACAAATCAACTACAGTTGTGGTTGAAAGTCCAAAATGTGTACACATACTGTATACTCAGTATGGACACGGCAATATTGGGCTTTCTATGATTTCTTTGAACTGGGGCACAATGCGTGTAACATACATTTAACAAAAAAGACAAGAATTTGGTGTACGCATTTATATTTTGGGGGGGTTTCTGAAATCAGCACAGGGTCAGAATTATAAAGGTACCCACTTAGACTATTAATTCAGTAATGCTGAAAGTTCCCAAATGTCTTGCCAAGGCTAAGGCCTCTTAACTTCCTGTTAGTGATCATGACTGACTACAGCTGGTAGCTTGTCTGTGCCCACATAAAAAGGCTTTGTTTGACAGGACTCATTGGATTGACCAACACACCGCATACTGGGAAAATCTGAGGAGCTCAGTTAAGATCTGAGCAAGAGGATTCTAGATTTAGACAAGTCACTCTTCTCTTAAGCAGAGAGAAAAAATTTAGAAAATGAAAATTAGTGTTCCTTCTTTCTTTTCATACTTTTCAACTGCCATGCTAATACTACTGTAGTAATGGTTTCAGGCTAGGAAGTAGTATTTTACTTGGCAAACACAGATGAGTGCAGTGATACACAGTAAAACCTCCCAGTGCCATTACAGGTATTAACTGCATCTAAGAAACATAAGGTAAACTGCTTAGAATAATTGCTAGAATAATTTAAAAGTTTTTTGCAGCTTAGACCGAATAAACATTACTTTCCAAAATTTCTTTCTTTTAGGGACCCCTAAAAAAAAACCTAACACACACACACACACACACACACTCACTGCAGTGGTGGTCAGTGCAGTTTGAAGCAGTTCAGGTCAGGTTGAAGAAGCTCTGTGATAAGTTGAGAAGAGTCTGAATCAAGAGAAGCAACCTCCAAGAAACTTAAAGTTTGAGCCTGGTTCCAGACAAAAGTGTCTTGTCATCTGTAACTCCAGTTTTTGTTTGTTGTTTTGTGTTCTTTGGTAAGTGTCCATCAAGCTATTGCATTTTTTTTTATTGTCTGATCACCACATACAGTCTTAATTCACTGTCTGAATAGTTTACCCTATCCACTTTGTTTGAAGAATCCCAGCGTTAACTTTGCCTGACCAGCATTTTTGATTTCTTGATTCTCTGTGCATATTAAAAATCATGGACAGAAATCAAGCCAGCATCAAAAAAGCGGTACAGAGAAACAGTTCACCTTCAACTCTTGATCTGCTCAAGCTTCTATACAGAGCCAATGAGAACGTGCAAAGTTCCCTCATCTCTTCATACTGAAAGAGCATCATGCTGCTGAGCCCTAGACCCAAGCTTCAGAATGAAAAGCATGAGATTTGCTTCTGACATGCCATTGCAACGCATGGCATCGTGCAATGCAGGAATCTTCAAATCCAGCTTTTCAGCCATACCATTGTATTTCCTCTCAGCAGAAAGAGTAAGGTGCTCCCTTCTGTTCATATGCTTAAAATTGGTGCTGGTAAAATTTGGTTATCTGTCCTGCTCTTCAATTCAAGTTATGATCAACTGACTATCATACATCTCTTTATACAATTTGTTCATAACACCTTTCATAAGCCATTTCTTTGTTTTATCTGAGTAATTCATTTAAACTAGCCATTCATGTGTTTAGTTACCATTCAACCTTTCTTTTAATGTCTCTCTCTGTTTCTGTTCTTTTATTAGTCACTCTACCCTTTCTATTTAGTTAATAAAATTGTACATTTATTATAACTTGAGATTAGAGTGTGTTTGTAATCCAGTAAAGGAATTCCTGACAAAACTAGAGGCACAAGTTTAGATTAAAATTGATTATATCAATCACAATAGTAATATTAGTCATAATCATAATAATAACTCAAACATGTTTAAAGAAAATATTTTAATATAAAAATATTAAGAGAACTAATTTTCTACCTGAAAAGAGGTGGTGCCCCAAAAGAAATCTCTAATCTGTGATTTGGGAAAGCCATAATTTGCTATTTCCACTACAGTTCTTTCAATGATAATTTTGCTGTTGGATTCAAACAAAACACCAAAATCTTATGAAAAATAACCACACTGTTCCTTAGAAGATAACTTTGAACACCAATTTTGATTTTTCCCACAATTATGGATGCTTTGGGAAAGGTATAGTATTTTTTGAAAATTTTTATACATGTATCATTTGTGTTCATTATCCATATTCCAATTTCTTAGAAACTCCCATTGTGTATTTTATAAGGTACATTTATCAATATATCTCATCTGATGCTGTTCACAATTTATCAGCTAGTTTCTGCTCTGTTTGCTCTTATGTCTTTTTTTAATAAGATTTCTGGTATGACTTTACTGGTTTTAGTTAATGATGCAATCAGTCACAGCATCAGATGCACAATGGACTTTATAGGTGTACAAGGTGTACATGTATTGACTTCTTCTACCACATTTCATTCTATCAATGAAAAGAGAATATAATAGGACGACTTCTGCAATCCTTTTTAACAAATCCATAACTAACGACTCTCATAAAATACCATGCCAAGATAAAGCATAGTGTTTAGGAGACACTCATTATCATTAATGCTTTTTAATAAAGAACAGTGGACAGTGAACAATATAAAATATGGAAGATTAGTGGAGTCACTTTACTAGAATTACACAATGGAAAAATCAGTTGTTTGAAATCAGTCAAAGTAGCAGAACCTCAATGCACTTTATAGGTTTATAATGACTTACCATCTGTTGCTATCAGTACTATGTATTTTGCCCTCTCTATCTGTACTTCATCCATCAATAAGAAAAAAAAAAGATATTATCTGTGTAGTGGACCATAAACCTTATGAAAATTATTTCGGGTGCTTATCACACCCAACAAATTCGTGACATCAAATTCGTGACATCATAACACTGAGATCTCAGCCTTTGATAAAAATTATATTGACACTCACCCTTGCCCTTGTATTCTTCTGCTCATAGCACTCCTCAGGGGACCTGGGCTTCGACTTTGACCATATTTAATAACAAATATTCTTACCTGCCACTGAAATCTTTTACCACTTAACAAGGATTTAATTTATTATATGTTTAATATAATATATCATTTGATTTAATAGTGTAAACTAGAAATAAGAACACTGCATTTTGTTAAGCTTTTTCTTTCTTTTTTTAGGAAAAGGCAGACTTGAATACAATCATTGCTTTCTAAAACATTAAAATTCTTAGTTGAATGCTATTTAACAAATCCACAACTAAGGACTCATAAAATATCAGACTCAGGGGCGTCAGAAGCATTTTTAATGTGGGGGGACACACTGGGGATCCTCCACCAGAAAAATTTTTAGGAATTAGATGCCATTTCCTGCATTCTGGTGTATTTTTAACAGGTTGTTAAACACCTAATTTTTTCCCCCTAATTTAGTCGTATCCAATTCTAACCCATTGGTATTTCTCCCATGTCACACGACGAGCTGCCAGTCAGGGAGGGCAAGGTTATCAAAAGCTTTCTCCGAAACACGCGACGCCAATTGCCGCCGCTTTTCGAACTGCTGCTCTCGCAACTTCCGGGCATGGTGTAGCTAGGAGGAAAGCGCTCCCGCCCACCTTCTGTATGCATGAGCTCACAGACACCTGTGATTGGACAGTGCCTGTTACGAGTTGGAAAGGGAGATAGGACCCAAGTGCGCCGCGTCGGCCAGGCAGGGCCGACACGAGCGAACAGAGACACAAGAACAGAGGTTGGAGTGACAGGGAAGCAAGAGGGTGTATTATTCTAACTTCCCTTTGTCTTTATTGTTTGTTTGTATAGTGTTTCTCTTTCACTAGTTATCTCCTTTTTATCTCTCTTTCCCTTTTTCCCTATTCTTTTATGTGTTTATTTTATTTTTTATATGCGTATTTTTGTGTGTTTTTCCCTCCTTTTATATTAATAACTGAGTGAAAAGGGTACTTGGGGCGGCCACTGCCGCGGGGCTCGAACCCTTGCTCACCGGTGCTACGCGCCCAAGCATCGTAGCCCACTGAGCTGGACACATTTTGTGGAATTTCCCCGGCGTAAGTGTTCGGGATATGAGGGCTTGCTTATGACTTATTATAAATTGTGCGTTGGACCTGGGATCGCCACTCCGTCGGGTAGATAAGCCCAACAGAATGGCTAAAGTGGTTGAGGGAGCAACCCGGAAGTACCGGCGCCTGAGAGCTGGCGGCACGATGACATGCGGGCTGACGTGTGGGGGGGTCAAAGGGCAAACAAAAGAGTCGCGGAAGCACGAACTCAAACAAAGGAGATTATAAATAAGGTGAGGACAAAATAAACCCAAAACGCTGCTACGGGCAAAAGAAAAGGAGCAAAATAACTCAAATGTTCAAACTGGATATTCTCTTTATTATTATTATATATTTTTCTTTTTTTTTTCTCTTTTTCTTTTTTTTTTCTTTTGTTTTCTTATAAACCAAAGAAAGTCTCCCTCTTAAACTAACCGGGAGAAGCAAGCAGGTCACGCCTCCTCGAGCGGCGAGGGGGACGTGAGTGAAGGCTGATAGCCCGAGGCGCCTCTCCAAGATGGCGGAGAGGGGTCGGGAGAATAACCAGCGCCTCTCCCAAGATGGCGGGCAGAGGAGGAAAGATAAGACAGGCGTAGGTCAAAGTAGAGGCTTGTTCTAAGTCGAAAACCCCCTCCTCCTACCTCAGAGTGGGGATAAACAGGTCACGTCTCCTCGATCGCCGAGGGAACGTGAGAGAAGACTGAGAACAGGGGCGCCAAGATGGCGGAGAAGAGCCGGAAGGGACAGTGTAGCGCTTCTTCCCCGAGCAGAGGAGAGAAGCAGAAAGAGGTCACACCAAAGAGAGAAATCTTGCCCTGGATATACACCGCCCTTATGAAACGGTACACATTTCCATGTCCCTGACTGTGCTAGAGCGCACGAAAGTAAGAGGGTGTGACGGCGAGACCTGGCAGAGCCTCCTCTTAAATAGAGGTCAGGCCAGGTGAACACCATCACCTCTGATTGCCATTAGGCCATCTGGGAGTTGTAGTCCTGGAAGCTAGGTGAGGACTACTGCTCGGGTGACGCCTAGCGGCGGTGAGCGGCATGGACCGGCTCCCTCTGGCGGTGGCTGCCGGGGTGAGCCGGCCCCTAACAGTGTCATCCTGATTGACATGGGAGAGAGCGTATGCTGCTCCTCCCACAATGAGAGCACGGCCAATTTTGCTCTCTGAGCTTCCATGCTATGGGCAGCTATAGCATCACCCAACTAGCGATCTCCGGATGATAGGACGAACGCGTTGCCGTTGCACCACTCACGAGCAAACACCTAATTTTATTCTGTTTTATTTATTTTTTCAACAACTATCAACAACTGAAATAAGTGAGCTTTAAAATGTCAAGAAATTAGCAGGAAATAACAAACACGAAATGACATATTCACTCTTGTTTACAATGGTCATCTCATCATCTGAATTTTAAAAATTAAATTTGTCAGACAATGAACCAAGCACTGTTTTATGCAGAAAATACTAAACT
>JAOVVH010000015.1:12741634-12761640 GCA_028566435.1 Scorpiodoras heckelii
AGATAGATAGATAGATAGATAGATAGATAGATAGATAGATAGATAGATAGATAGATAGATAGATAGATAGACAAATTAATAAATAACCTTACTAATTCATTAATTAATGTTTTTGTTAAGTATTCAGTTAATTAATTAGGTTATTTGTTTGTTTGTTTGTTTGTTTATTGCGAAAGTGACAAAAGTAATTACTTAATTAACTTTGTGTAATATTTTGTTCTATCTGTTCTGTCATTTGTTGAAATTCTTCAAACCTGTAGGTCAGTTGGTGTCTAAGCAGACCAAAGTCATTTTGGCAGATCAACAGGGTTGCGATAATGGCAGCAGCACAGCACGTAGAAAGAGCATTGCTAGTAGCAGGAAATCTAATGGAGTAGCACCTGCAAGAAGTCATGAGCAGCACTATGAACGAGAAAAGAAAGATGATGAGGAGAATGGGGAGGGAGGATGGTGGAGATGAAGAGGTCATGAGTACATTTGATGGGTTTTGTTTAGGTTTAGCAGCTAGCTGGCATTGTCCAATGTGCTCCAGCCACTGTGGATTTATTCCTCTTAGAGAATAGCATCGTCTCTGTTTTCTGTGACATCCTGATTTACAAATTAAGCACTTTGACCTTTGACCTTTGCATAATACTCCACTCCCCATTTATTGAAAATAAGTCTGTCAAATATGTATTAGATTGCAGTGACGTTAAAGTTTAGAAGAAGATGGGTGACATATGGAAAAATTGGTTATACTGCGGGAGGTATTTTACCCATTTGGGTCAATTAGAGGGGAAATCTCTACAAATTATTCTGAGTGATCATCTCTACATTATGATGAAACATTTCTATTTTGATGGCAGTGATCTCTTCCAGGATGGGAGGCTGAAAACTGAGGAACCGAGGTGTGGAGGAAGACGTGCCTTGGCAGAACACATGCTGATAGAAGCAAGACTGGAGGAAGATGATCGAGGATTCAGGATTGGTGGAAGAAACTCCTTTGATATACTTTGGTATCTGGAAGATGCAAACACTCATAGCAGAAAATCAGTAATGAAACCTGAAGACCCTTATAAAGAAGGACTGTTCTTTTAAGGACTGTGAACTTTACCACTGATGAAGAAGATGTGGAAATGGTGGAGAGCTTTGGCCTACTCAGATGAATAATTAATAACAGTGGTTCCAGCTCTAAAGAAATATGACACAGATTGGCACTCGGCATAACAAGAATGAAAGGGCTTGAAAGATCTTCAGATTGTCGTTACAATCAAAGATCAGAATGGTCAAGGCTATGGTATTCTCTGTGGTTCTTTATATAGAGGGAAAGAATGGCAGAAAGAAAATTAACAAATCTTCAAATAAATAAAGGATCCTCTCTCAGTCAGAGCCCAGATAACCAAACTAAAGATCTCTTATTTTATACATATTCTAAGACAAACCAATTCCTTGAAAAAGGAATCATGAATCAGCCTTTCAGTACCCCGAAGACCCAAACAGAAGGCAGGATATTCTATAACACTATCTATATGGTTGCCATATGGTCCATATAGTCTATATGGTTAGAACCAAATTGACAGCACTTAATAATTAATAATAATAGCCTAGTACATGGCAGACCCATTACACACATTGAAGAATCTCACTGTATAATGAGTGGCAGTTATGTCAGCTCAGATTATCAGGCCAGAATGCAGTCAGCTGTCTAGCCATCTCTGTTCGTGTGATCAAAGACCCAGTTACTGGGAAACTTTGGAAAATCATTGTCACTTAACAGTCCACCACTGGATCAAGCAATTCAACCTGAAACTGTATTATGCAAAGCGGAAGCCATATATTAATTTTGCACAGAAATGCTGATGGGTTCTCTGGGCCTGAAGTCATCTGAAATGAACCGAAAGACAGCGGAAATGTGTTTTGTGGTCAGACGAGTCCACGTTTCAGCTTGTTTTTGGGAAAAATGGACATTGTATTTTAAGATGAAAAAGACTATACAGACTGTTACCAACAAAAAAAGTGCAAAAAACAGCATCTGTGATGGCATTGGGGTGCATCAGTGCCCACAGCATGGGGGATCTGCATTAAAATGGATTAGAGACACGGTCAAGTGTTTGCATATTCCAGGTAAACTATTTAAAAGTCATCTGAGACTTTGAATTGAAATGAAAAATGCTACCACAGCAACACTACCACTACTACGACTACTACTACTACTACTACTACTACTACTAATAATAATAATAATAATAATACAAGAAAATTGAGAATATGCCCACTTTAAAAATAGGTTAAGCATTCTGTTTGAGAGGTGGAGAAAGTGGAATGTAGATGACACACAAGTAGAAATAAAAGAAAAAGAATAAGATTCATTGAATAGTCACCAGGTGCATATGGATGGCTCATGCCCCCTAGCAATGCTGTGTGTGTGTTATATCTTAGCAAGAAAAGATATCTTGAAATGATAATATAAACAAGTGTACCCAATATTATATTGTTTATTAAAGTATAACAAATAGAATAGTATTATGCCTATTTCAATTCTCTATTTAATTGGAAGATCATTTTGATCATTAAAAAAAAAAATAATAATAATAATATTAATATTAATACACACAGTGCCAATAATATAACACAATTTCATAATTTCTCATGCTGTCACTAGAAAATTTTTTAATTGTGCGTAAATCGCAGTTTTAATGTACATTTTGATTTGTGTTGTACGTGCAGGTCGGCATCGTAGGAAAATTGAAAACGTTGTTACCGTTTATCACTGGTCTATTTTAAGAGAAACGACTGTTGAATGTTGCCTCATTAATCTATTCATTTTTTAAAATAAAAAAATTGTTTTTGACTTTCGTTCATCTGATAAACTGATTAGAGTTGGAGTTTAATTAAAGGCATTGATTTGCCAATTTAAATTAGAGTAACGCGGCTCGGTGCAACCAAAAAGTAAGATTACGTTCCAACCACAACCAAAACATACATTAAAAAATTAAAACACATCACCCACAGTTCATAGACGTTTCATCACATTTATTTCAAAAGTGCCTACAGTATACAAAATGACTGTCAACCGCGCTGTATATCATGCTAAATACAGCCGAGTGTGTCTTGTAGAACACAACCAATGTAATCAAGGAGGCTGGGTTGCGTAATTTAACTAATTTATAATCCGTGTTAAAATTTTTAGTGGCGTTAATTTTTTTAATGGCGTTTAGTTCTTTAATGTGTTACCACTTTCGTTAACGTGTTAATTTGACAGCACTAATAAATTCATCTTTCAGAATAAGACAATATTTGAAAATAGGATTAAAAATCATACATTTGTTTTACAATCATCTAATAGTGGGAAAGATACAGTGCTGTGAAAAAGTATTTGTCCACTTCCCAGGTTAATTGCCCCTAAACCTAATAACTGGTAATCAAACATTTGCAGTGACTTGCAATGAGACTTTTACATCACTGTGTAGGAATGTGGCCCTCTCTTCCTTCAGAACTGTTTTAATTCTGCTACACTGGAGTGTAGTGACCTTAAACTGCCTGTTTAAAGTCTCGCCACAGCGTCTCAATTAGATTCAAGTCAGGATTTCAACTCATCCACTCCAAAACCTTAATTCTGTTCCTTTTGAACCATTCAGAGGTGGACTTGCTTGTGTGCTTCCGAACATTGTCCTGCTGTAGTTTTTTTCTCATAGAGAGCAGAATTGACAGTTCTATCAATTGTGACATGTTGTCCAGGTCCTGCAGAAGTAAAGCAGCTTCAGACCATCACACTACCACCATTTGTGTTCTTTTTGGTCAGCAGTGTTTTGTACATTTCAACTCCCCCATGAGGTAAGTGAGACCTGCAGCTCTTCTGTGGTTCATCCAGGTTCATTCTGACTTCCTGGATGAGTAGTCAATGCGATCTTGGTGAACATTTCGCAGGCTGGCCACTACTAGGAAGGTTCACCACTGTTCCATGTTCTCTCAATCTGTGGATAATGACTTTCACTGTGGTTCACTGGAGTCTCAGAACCTTAGCAATGGCTTTGTAACCCTTTCCAGACTGGTAGATTTCCATGACTTTGTTTCGCATCTGTATTCAAATCTGTTTAGAACGTGGTGTTATGTGCTGCTTTTTGAGACCTTCTAGGCTGCTTCTCGTTGCCAGACAGGCTCTGTTTAAGTGATGTTTGGATTCAACAGGTCTTGCAGTAATCATGCGTGGATGTGGCTAGTGAAATTGAACCCAATAGTAAATTGAATTTGGTTAATTGTTTGATTTAATAGCTAAGGGAGCAATTATCATTATTTTTTCACATAAGGACAGGTAGGGCCTATGAACAGCATTTTTCCTACAATAAATGAAATCATCATTTAAAACCAGCATTTTGTGTTTACTTGGATTATCTTTGTCTAATACTAAAAGTAGTTTGATGATCTAGAAACTTTCAAGTGTGACAAATATGCAAAATTAGAAGAAATTGGGAAGGGGCAAATACTACAGTGCTGTATATAAATTTGCCAATGTTTGAGATATTCTTTCTTGCTTGCTTGTTTTGCATGGAGTGTGTTGCATTGTTCTGCATGGAGTGTGTTGCATTGCACGTCCAGTTGTCCAGGTGTGCTGGCCTGACAGCACAGAGCATCCCGCTGGCAGGCTGGAGATGAAAACTTGGCTTCTCTCTCTATCCCTCTCTCGCATAAATTCAGAAATACACATACACAGCTGTGAAAAAAAAAATTGCCGTGGGCCTCCTCCAAGTTATGCACATGCACACACCGAGCAGTGGGAGCAGGTATGTCAAGTGAATACATAAAATACTGGGCTGTCTTTTCTTTATGTTTCTTCAATTATTGTCAGATGTGCTTTAATCTAGTTTATGATACACTAGTAATTACATATTGTGGTGAAATAAAGTGTATTTCAGAACTGGTACAACCAAATATATACTCAAGCATGAACAAGATTAATGCAGACTGGCACACTGTACAATAAGACATACAGCTTATACAGATTATTATAAAGCAAATATAAATTTATCAAGCATTTCAAGCCTTGTTTTAGGAGATAGTTTTACTACTTTTTAAAAAATAAGTGAAATTAATTGACAACTAGAAGTACCACATAGCAGTGAATAATACGACTGCCCCATAAAGTGAGAGAAAGAGCAAAAATGAAGTGAAAAGAAAGGTGCCAGTTGCGGCGCCCCCTATGGATGTAGTTTCATGAAATGTGGTGTGCATCTAAAGAATGTGGTAGTGATGCAGGTGTGAAATCTCATGACGTTTGAGCTTTTACATCAAACGATACTGGTTAATAAAGCTAGATTTTCACTTTGAACATACTGTGCTATGCTCATTGTGTATGATTCCACACATGAATCATTCTGAGCTATGGTAATGCACCTCCTAGACGTCAACCTGGCATGAAGAGTTCATAATTTCTGGCAAAACAGTTTTAGAGCTATTGACTAAGAGATGCTTTGAGCCTACCCCAATTCAGGAGATGATAGAGATACAAACCTTAGATTCCATATCAGATACATGAGGCTAAAACTATACCAAGCTTCATGAGGGTTGGTGAAGTCTAAGCATATGATATATTTGACCAAAAATTGGTGGATTGGTGGATGAAAAGAGAAGGAGAAGAAAGGAAAACTTTGACAAAGGCTATATGACTGCCAGCTAGCTGTGGCAGTCATAAAAAGACCATTTTAAGCTTGGAAATAGGAATGAATATCTAGAAATAGTTTTAACAAATCATATATTTGTTTAATATAAATATATAAGCCTAATGATAAATATTATATAATATCAATATATTTTTACTTGCTAAGGTGGTCACCATACAGTGAATTGGTTGGTTGGTTGGTTAGACCAACATTTTATTCTGCTAGTGTCTTCTGACTATAGACACTATTCCTGTAATCATACTAAAGCATTGTGAAGTAATGAAACTCAAATCATATCCTAGACACAATGCAAACTGTGTTTTGTACAAACTCTCACTCTTGCATCCTATTTGAACCATGTGGATCTCAAAAGTACAGGGCAATTACCGAAGCCTTTAGGGATTGGATACAAGACACCCAGTAAGAATGAAGTCACCAACATGAGTTTATGAGTGATAAAACACAGCAGGGATGTGCAAGCACATGGTAAACAAACTCAGGCATGTAGCACCCCCACTTCTTCATTTTGAAGCTTCTTCCTTTCATCTAATCTCTTCTATTTTTTTTTCCCTGTCTGATAGGAACAGGATGCACAAGTGCTAGGTTGTCATGGTGATGGCCCTTGGGAACAGGATTTTAAAGGAGAGAGAGAGATTTCAAAGAGATTTAGGGTGAGGAGAGTCCATTAGGATATGACACACTCTGCTACTATTACAGAGTAGATAGAAGTTTGATCTAGTTGAAACTTAGCGCATGTTCCCGGATTAATGGTTAGAAGTTGACACTCCTGGCTACATTGGAGATATTGATCTGTTTCATGTTATGTCACTGTATGACCACTCTGCGATATTTATGACTGAAATTTATGATTTGCCTTCAATGTGCTATGATATAAATGCTGCCGATATAAATCGATTAAATTTGACTTGTTGCAAAAGATCCTGATTGCTGAAGACGACTTTTTGCAGCAATCAAATAAGAGTATTTGGAGACACACAGAACACTTCCTCCGTGGTAATGAGCACTTTGTCACATTTGGCTGTCTAGTTACAGTACATTGGCTATACACTGATCAGCCATAACATTAAAACCACTGACAGCTAAAGTGAATAACACTGATTATCTCATTACATTGGTACTTGGTCAAGGGGTGGGATATATTAGGCAGCAAATGAACAGTCAGTTCTCAGAGTTGGTGTGTTGGAAGCAGGAAAAATGGTCAACCGTGAGGATCTGAGTGACTTTGACAAGGGCAAAAGTGTGATGGCTAGACGACTGGGTGGTCCAAGGAAGAATAACCAGTGAACCGGTGACAGGGTCATAGGTGCTCAAGACTCACTGATGTGCACAGGGAGTGAAGGCTAGCCTGTCTGGTCTGATCCCACAGAAGAGCTACTGTAGCACATACTTCTGAAAAAGTTCATGCTGGTTATGAAAGAAAGGAGTCAGAATACACAGTGCATCACAGCTTGCTGCGTGTAAGGCTGTACAGCTGCAGACCAGTGAAAAAGGGCCCATGCTGACCCCTTAATTGGGCACACGAGCATCAGAAATGGACCATGGAGCAATGGAAGAAGGTGACCTGGTCTGATGAATCACGTTTTCTTTTACATCATGTAGACGGCTGGGTGTGTGTGTGAGTCACTTACCTGGGGAAAAGATGGCACCAAGGTGCACTATGGAAAGAAAGCAAGCCAGTTGAGGCACTGTGAGGATCTGGGCAATGTTCTGCTAGGAAATTTTGCGTCCTGCCATTCATGTGGATGTTACTTTGACATGTAACACCAACCTAAACATTATGTCAGACCAAGTACATCCCTTCATGGCAACAGCATTCTCAAATGGCAGTGGCCTCTTTTAGCAGGATGCTGCAACTTGCCACATGGCAGAAATTGTTCAGGAATGATTTGGGGAACATGAACAAGTGTTCAGGGTGTTAACATAATCTCCAAATTCCTCAGATCTCAATCCACTTGAGCATCTGTGGGATGTGCTGGACAAACAAGTCAGATCCATGGAGGCCCGATATCACAGCGTACAGGACTTAAAAAGATCTGCTGCTAACGTCTTGGTGCCAGATACCACAGCAAACCTTCAGAGGTCTTGTTGAGTCCATGTCTCGACGGGTCAGAGCTGTTTTGGCGGCACACTATTAGGCAGGTAGCTTTAATGTGATGGCTGACGTTTGTGTATATGAAAACTCTATCTAGGTAGCTATAGCTGCATATTTTAAATGATCCAAGCCTATAATGGTGACAGATGTGTAGAGGTATATGATTAATGTCGTGTGTTGCTTCACCAGTTTTTTTTTTTTTTATAAGAAATAAGTTATATTCTTGTACATATTCTTCTGCTGTAAATATCTACATATCTTCCTAGGCTACACAATTCACCGGCTAGTTTTAGCTTGCAAGTATCTTCATCATCATCCCACTGAAGTAATACTGGTGCTTACTTACCCAAAGTTTTTTTTTTTATCATTCAAAGCCACAGCTTTGTCTTGCCAACAGATTCAGTTGTGACTCAGGCTACAGGTAGGCTTCAATACTGTTTAAACCTCTCAGACATCCACCAGTGTATGGAGATGCAGTATGGAATTAATATATGTAAATCTCTGTGTTGACATCAGGTCAATATACATTTTCCCTGGATTTAGTACAGATTCAAACCAATTAATGTTTTTCCCTAGCTATCGCTTCTCTGATGTTCTGAAATTTTCAACCATTGTTGTCCTGCCAATGGTCATAAATTATGGTCATCACTATGGTGTCTTATGTGACTGAAAATGGTCAAAAAGTACTTCATGATTGGTAGAGCAAGGTGTTCTGCATATGCACACTCACACACACACACACACACACACACCATAAAAAGAGATGTTTTCCTTTGTATTTCATGGCCAGGCACTTTCTTTCTTAAGTTAAGAATTACAGCTCATAAATTAATGTCAACAAACTTTCACATAAAATGAGCCTGTGAATCTGCCATTGACAGCATGACACACAGACAGGTAAAAGTTGTTGTCAGCCTGCTGATATAGCTCCACAGATCTCCTTGATGAGTATTTCTTTGAAAAAATATCTTGTATTAACTTTTTGACTCTGCGTTGCCTGAGGATCATTGTGTAAGACTTTACTCTCTTTTTTATTTTTCAGTAAACCAGGAGCCACCCTCTGGGCCTGAGGGTTGTCTACAGGCGTGTTAAAAGTTGCAGTCACACACACACAAACACATACACATTCAAATATATTGGTAACGTGATTTTTTTTTTCCACATTCACACCTTTTCCTGTTGTGGTCGAGAGCATGTAGATAATAAACAATAGAATAGGATTTTAATTTATGCTTCATGAGAATGTCCAGAAAGATATGACGCTACTTTTAGTGTTGCCTAGAAGGCAGCCACAGCCTATCTAAAACCATTTAATGGGAAAAGACTCATCTAGACCTATTTTGAATGAATCCACTTTATGGTGCTCCCCAAAGCACACTAACAGCTGGTCAGTGACCTGCCAACTAGTGGTGACTTCTTCTTACTTTTAATCGCCCTCACTGAGCTGGCCTGGGAGCATTCGAATATGCAAGAGTGGATAGATTGCTAGGTTTAGTCACAGCATGGCATTCTTGTGCAAGCAGCAAATCATTTATCCAGATTCAGGTGAGCAGACAATGCTGCCACATCCATCTTTAGGGTAGACCCAGAAAAAAATGAGAAGTTTCTAGGTGATTCTGCAAAAACTTCAAAAGATTGTTATGGTACGCAGCCAAGGGATTTATGCCCAGTGATTCACAGCCTAATGATAAAAATACCCACACGCTTGCATACAGACAAGCTGTAGATTGAGCAGGAGCACCACTAAAAGCTTGTCTGGCTCTTTGCAAACATTTCAGTATGCTGGAGTTGAAATTACTAGTATGCAATTTCAAGCTATGTGCTCTGTTATGCCACAGTGAAGCATGTATCTGAGACAGCAGGTCATAGGCATGGAGCATCTGTCAGTCACATTAACAACAGAGACAGAAATATTAGCCTGTTCTGACAGAATGGGGCAACAAACTAGTCGCATTGTCTGCACCGGGGACAAGACCGCCTACACTAAAGAATCAGAAAAACTGGTATACAAAATACACAGCAATGCCACCTATGCACATCATTGGCTACGTCCACCGGTGAGTATTTATTAAAGCTATAGACATCTGTGGAAGCTTCTAGAGCTGTTTCCACCATGAGAATGGCAAGTTATCACGATTTTGCAATTTTCAACACGGTTTAATAGTTGCCGTTCTTGAGATGGGTCATAGCATTTCCGAGGTAGAAGCAAAGTTTGGATTTTCACGTATGAGCATTTCAAGGGTGTAACTGTGACTACAAGAATTCCAGCAAAACCTCGAACTTATGACAGCAGCGTGGCCGTAAAAAGACTCTGGGTGAACGTGATTGTCGTCGTCTTTCAAGAATCGTTTCACGTGATAGGCGTGCAACACTGCCTCAAGTAACATCAGAATTCAATGCTGGCGTCTCTACAAACATCAGCATAAGGACTGTGCAACGTTCCCTCCAAGATCCCGTGGGGGACCTACCAAGTATTAACTGGTATACCAGTTTTTCTGCTACTTTAACGTACATCCATTCTGAGTCAAGCCTAAGATGTTAAAGGTTACAGTCTGAGTAAAGATCAAGAATCTGGGATTTTGGAGTGGTTAAGACCAATTCTTTGGAGGAGGGGTTAAGACTAAGACCTTGTTTTCGCCTACATCATCAACATTTTATATCAAATACATAGCACCAGTCAGTGCAATGTGAACAAAAATGTTTATCATTGTCACTGTGGTCTCAAGACCAGTGGCATGGTCTTGGAATTACAACTAGTCTGTTGGAGACACAGTACTGCAGTGTCATTCACAGCAGATAGCTTTAGATTTCACCAGTTACACCCCATCACACCCACCTCAGTATCACTTGCAAGTACAATACATGCCCCTTTGATGGGTGGTGTAAAACACCACCGTAGTGGTCTACACTAGTCTGTCTGTCTCTCTTAGGATTCCTGAAAATGTTGCAGTGCTAGCCGCACGGCTTTCATTTCACAGACACTGCTATGCTGATATTGACACTTACTTTTCCACATAACTTCTCAGACTGTCAGGAAAGCTTTTTTTGTTACAGTTGCCTTCTTCACAGTGAGAATAGCTTAGCCCATGCCCCAAAGCAGATGCTACTGACAGATGCTTTTGTGATATGGCTAACAGGCGCTGAACATTCAGACAATACTGCAATGGTCTGAGGTGCAACATTCCCAATTTTACTACTGATATTACAAACACCATCAGACCAACCAAACATAGAAAGCATATGGGAAATGTGAGGCCACTCTGAAATTCATGAATGTGCTTTTCAGGATACAAGAACAGGTCTAGGTAGCATACAGAACAGCAATAGTTTTAAGACTTTTAGAATATTATCAATTAAGTGACTGCATGTGAATGAACTATGCTCTTAAATCATGGTCACAGTCTGAGCTGACTGATGTTCTGGGTTTGTGTGCAGCATCAGTGTGACGCACAATATTCAACTGCTGTTGCAGTTTCCATCCATCCATCCATCCATCCATCCATCCATCCATCCATCCATCATCTTAACCACTTATTCCTGTTCAGGATCACAGGAGTATTGTACTTTAAGCTACATTTTGGTGCTGAGTTTTAGCTGTAGGTTTTTGCTGTTAAAGAAAAACACTTTCACTTACCTACACAAAGTGACTTACATTTATCTCATTTATATAGCTGAGCAGTTGAGGGTTAAGAGCCTTGCTCAAGGGCCCAATGATGGCAACTTGGTAGTGCTGGGATTTGAACACATGACCATCCAATCAGCAGTCCAATGTCTTGACCACTGAGCGACCGATGCCCATGCTTAAAATGAAAACGGACATTTATATATAGTAATACATTCTACATAGCATATTATATATCAGGGTGAGTCAAAAATTATCCATACTCTGTCTGTAGACTTTATTTTAATCAACTTTCAGAAAAGACAAATGCATCATTTTTTGACATAATCTCCCTGCTTTTCAATACACTCTGTCCATCTGTCAACAAGCTTTCATATTCCCTCATTAAAAAAAATGTTTAAGCTGAGCTGCGAGCCATAAATGCACCAGTGTCATCAGTCGTGGACGTGGATGGGCATCCGGCTCCATCTTCATGGCTGACACTTGTGAGAACTTCCTTGAACTTCTCTATCCATTCATACACACTTCTTCATGACAAAATACTTTCTCCATACTGTGCACAAAGTCTTCGATAAATATCGGCACCAGACACACCCTCAGACCACAAAACGAATCACTGCACACTGCAAATCACAAGTGGGGCAGCCATTGTTTCTTGCACCGCAGTCACAAATAAATTAACGTAACACATTCAAACCTGCACAGCAGTGACTGGGGAGATGGGAAGCACTGATCAGACAGCGTGGCCGACAGAAGTTTTAATATAGGCCGAGTACAGATCATTTTTGACTCATACTGTCTCAGACAGATCCTCATATGTGCGTTCATATAGACATTTGCTGTGTCCAACTCACAACTCCTAAGATGAGTTAACCATGATCAGGATCAAATCAAGAATTCAGATAATACTACAGGCTCCAAAAAAAATCTAAACCATTCAATGAGAGTTGCTTATGGCAGTTGTGGCATTTTGTCATTAATCTGATTAGACTGATTAGATTGTTTGTTTGAAATGCATAAAATACACGACAGTGTATAACCTACAGGACAACAGCCAATACGTAAACCCCATATGAACTAATGCTCCTCATTAACATGAACTCTCGATGTAAAATGAAATTACAAGGTAACACCATCACGCCATTGGTGTCTGGAATCACATGATCAGTAAACATTACGTCAAGAGAACTTGAACAACAATCCCACTGATGGAGCAAAAAGCACGCTGAGGGTGAGAAGAAAGAAAAAGAGAAATAATGATTGATTTGGAGTTGACAGCTCCGAAATACTCACACTGTGCCCCTTTTTGTCTCTGGCTAAGAAAATCCTCATGACAGACATGTTGATGACATACCCAGTCCTCCTTCTTTCTGTGAGTCACGTCTCCAGTCCTGCTATGGAGTTCATACCTCTGTCCATCTTCTTCTTCTTGCTCTGTTCATCATCCTTCCTTTAGTCAGGGAATATGAAGGACAGAGTCACACCTGTCATTGTAGCTTGATGAGCAAACCCACTCGACTATGCTTGCCATCCCATGCCAAATGATGACAGAAAGGCATAGCATCACCTCAACTGCCTTGGCAAGATTTTCCCACCGATAATGCCACACTGACAAGCCCTGCTTCAAAAGGCTCATCTAAAGTTGCCAGGCCCAGCTGCCAAATCCAGCTGCCAGACGGACTTCACAACACAGCAAAGCCTGTCTATGTTTCACCACATCGGCATGTGCAGTGTCACTGCAAGATGATAATATGGAAATAGTATTTTTAGTGACAATGTCCCATGTGTGTGATGGGTAATGACAGAAAAGGGATTTACAGCTTAAGCTGAATCTTGAACATTTTCAACCATAAACGGTCATTATCTGTGCAATGCAGTATTTTATACGTCAGGATACAAGACACTGATTCAGTACAATAGCCGATATACAAACCCCACTTCCAGAAAAGTTGGGACACATTCTAAAAATGCAATAAAAACTGAAATCTGTCATTTGTTAATTCACTTTAATCTTTATTTAACAGAAAAAGGACAAAGAAAAGATTTTCAGTGTTTTCAATGATGAACTTATTTCTATTTGTTAAATATAAACAAATTTAGAAATTGATGTCTGCAATTGATGGGACAGAGGCAACATAAGACTGAAAAGGACATATAAGTAAGACTGGCAGGTTCCACAATTAGCTGTTTAACTGGTAACAGGTGAGATCATCAAGACTGAGTGTTAAAGGAGCATCCACCAAAGGCTTAATGTTTGCAAGTAAGGATGGGTCAGGGTTCACAACTTTGTGCCAAACTTCGTGAGAGAATTGTCAGTCAGTTCCAATACAATGTTTCCATGGAGCCCTCTGGTGGTATTGTTGGAGAAACCGTCATGCTACCATGATGGACATATATATGTGAATTTACCAGTTATGCAGAAACATATGCTGCCGACGACATCTTTTCCCAGGAACTCCATGTCTGTATCAGCAGGACAATGCCAGGCCTCATTTACAACAGTGTGGCTTTACAGGCCTGCCTACAGTCCAGATCTGTCTCCTATTGAAAATGTATGGAGCATCATGAAGAGGAGAATCAGACAACAGTGACCACTGTGTTGAGCAGTCTAGTGCACAGCAAGAATGGGCAAAGATTTCACTTGCAAAACTGCAACAATTTGTATCTTCAATTCCCAAATGATTAAAAGGCATAATTCAAAGAAAACGTGATGTGACCCAGTGGTAAACGTGTCTGTCCCAACTTTTTTTTTAGTGTGTTACAGGCATCAATTTCTAAATTTATTTATATTTAACAAATAGAATTAAGTTCATCATTGAAAACACCGAAAATCTTTTCTTTGTCCTTTTGACTGTTAAATAGAGCTTCAAATGAATTAACAAAATACAGATTTCCGTTTTTATTGCATTTTAATAAAGCGTCTCAACTTTTCTGAAAATGGGGTTTGTATATTATTTATATGTTTACATCATGTTATGTTATACAGTGTCTTAATAATATATTATCAAAACAATAGTGTCTACATGGTTTCACACAATGTCAAAGGCCAAGAAGCATTCTAAGAAAGCCAAACAAATCAAAAAAGTACAGATCAGACAAACAGTACAAATGTACTGTTGCTGTTGAAGACAGCAAGTGACTCCGTTGTTCGGACACTCAGGGGAAGTTCTTTCCACCACCTTGGTCCCAGGACAGAGAAAAGTCCGGGTGCTTGCCTCCCATGTGTCCTGGATGGCGACGGGTACCAATAGGGCTTTGACCTTTGCCTTCAGATAGGAAGGGGCTGGATCATCTTTGGCTTTGTAGGCCAGCATCAGTGTTTTATATCTGATGCGGGCTGCTAAAGGAAGCCAGTGAAGGGTGTGCACATGGCTGAACTTGGGAAGGTTGAATATAAGTTGAGCTGCGGCATTTTGGATCAGTTGCAAAGGCCTGCTGGCATGCATAGAAAGGCCAGCCAGGATGGCCTTGCAGTAGTCAAGACTTGAGATGACAATAGACTGAACAAGTACCTGGATGGCCTCCCTGAAGAGAATGGTCTAATCCGAATGTTGTAAAGGAGAAATCTGCATGCCGGGGTGGTACCATGAGCCATGATAGACAGCTGATCATCTACAACTACTCTTAGGCTACGTGCTTCTGAAGATGGAGTGATGAGGGTGTTCTCAAAGGAAATTGAAAGATCACAACGAAGACCATCAGCTCCCAGGAATGAACCAAACACAGGACGTGAGGTCAGAAGATGCAGCACTAAATGTGCTAAAAGAGAACAGAGTGCATTGCAGCGTACCTTCTTTGGTATGTGCAGCAAAGGAATTTCTGTTGCTGGTTTGACTCTTTTATCCATTTTACCACCTGTTGCTGTGTTTCCAGTTGGAATAAAATACCACAAGGTATAAACAGCCCTGATAAGTGCATTAAGCCCAGCATGGTGCATTGTTCTGATGTCAAAAATGCATCATAATACTTTTATTTTTAATTATTTTGTAAATTTGTGAGTGCACGCTCTAAGCAAACCAGGACGAAAATGTAACAATATATCATTGTCTTATTTGGTCCTGACCAAGGGAACTGAGCTACAAGTATAAACAGACCCTTAAGCTCCTCTAGTTCTGTGCATATCAGACATTGCATATCATGCACATAAAAGGGAAAAAGAGTTTCACATCAAAAGTAAGCTATAAATCAATTAAGTACCAATTAAGCTTTCTAGTACCTACCATGAACTGAATGTGTGTTTGTGTGTGTCTCCCCTTGTTGTGCATGAGTGTGTGTGCACATGCGTGCTGTTCTCTGTCTCTCTGTTGTTCTTAAGTGCTGTTCAATAAAGTGACCCTGTAAAAGAACACAAAGACTGTGGAATATGGCTTCTTAGCACCACCCCTCCAAAATGACATCATAGTATGAATGGGAATGATCAACGTGTGTTCATTCACAACATAATTGTACCACTGAGATCTGAAAGGACTAAGAACTTAACAGAGGCAGCCATGAGAAGTAAATCATTCAGCGCCTAAAAAAAGAGCAGATTCTATTCTATAATGTTGTCTGAATGCAGTTTTTTCCCCAAAGTGTATGATCTTTTGCTACTGATTGATGATCTAAAATAGGTTTAATTCCAGATCCAACATTTACTGAATATTTAGATGATCATCTTTTAAGAGCAGACCTAAACTTAAAGTCTCGAGGGACAGACATGCAAGAGAAAAAATTTAAAGTGTGGTACATAATTTCTCCTACAGCGGCAATCTCATCTCTTGTATGAAGTGCAAATTTGCCCGAGAATGCTATTGGCATCCTAACAGCATAGGATAGAAATATTTTTAAATGAATTTGGATGGATTTCTCTGCAGCAGGATAAATGAGTGTATATTTTTATGCCATATATCACAGCTGGTGTGGATTTAAATGTTGTTATAACGGCAGGTTAAGACAGAGAGCAATTGCAGGGATGATGGTCAATCAATGGGACTTTAATTAATAAAACTCACCATGGTGTACCATGAAGAAAAAAAAAATCTAATTTAGATACTCACTCCACAAGAGACAAAATTAAACAGTCGTAAACTGACAAACAGAAGTCTAGAGACATTTCCCAAGGGAAATCAGAGCAACCAGGTCCAAAAACACAATCCAAAAGTTCGACAAGAAGTCTTACTTCAAACAGGGCACGAAGCATGAATAGTTCTCAGACAGGCATAGCAAGAGCGATGAAATCATATGTTCTGGTAATCTGTTCGAAGTTGGCTGCAGAATTCCTGGGTCCTGGATCCCTTCTCTTTTAAGGAGGAAGAGGATGCCAAAGAACACACTTGAAAATCTCCTAAGTGTTGTATGTCTATTTTGTAATTTCTAATTTTGTCAGTGGAAATCTGCTTCAGCCATATCCAAAGATGCTGTGTGTCTGAAATAGTAGCATTAAGCACTATTTAAATTAAATATGTGCTGCCCAATTAGAGTTTACAGCCGTCCTGTGACCTTAACAAATTAGCTGGAATGTTATTACAAGAGCATCATAATCTCTTGTGCAGAGCAGCGATAACTATACAGCGAGGATGTTATAATGTTTCTTATTACCCACAAAGGGAGACTTTTAAAAGTCAAAAAAAAATTGGACAACCACTGATCGTGCCAACCACGAGTATGAGTATGAGTATTAATCCTGGGATCTGAATATGTCATGATTCTTTATGTGATTCGTGGCATCCAAGCCATAGATTGAAGGTAGGCATTAACTTTAAGTTGTTTATCATTGTAGCTGAATATAATTATCTCTGTTTTGAGCTTGTTGTGTCCAACTATTAATGTGATCAAGGCATTTACATAGTGCATCTATAGGGCTGTAATCTTTGGGTTAAACTACTATGTAGGTTTGAGTGCATAGCTATTACGAGAAGCCCACTGGAGAACATGTACAGGTTAATCAGGAGAGGGGCAAGGATCGAACCATGAGGAACACCACAGTTGAGGTTCACTCCAATTCATAGCCAACTGTGTCAGAACTTTCTTCTAGATATATCCTAAACCTAAAATTCTGGCCAGTCTAGACCAATTTTCTCATCTGTCTAGATGGATTAATGCATGTGATCATTCACGTACCAGCTGATATTTTGCCTACACCCATGTTTAAATGTTCTGGACATGGTTCAGAACCTTTACTGGAACAGTTTCAGTGCAATGAGGAGACCAAAACTGAGCTTCCTCTCAGCGATATCTAATTGAGATATGTATTCCAGTGATTAGATCTCCCATCGTTCCAGTCCCTTCTAATGTTTATGAGTTAAAGTAGGCTGAAACCTTTTATAAAAGTCATTTTCAGATTGCTTGGTGCCAATAAGCTATGCTGTAAGCAAAACATCTGGCACATGGGCATGTTTTACTGAGGCACTTAAAATAAACAGACCACATAGTTAAAATTGCATTTTAGGTTTAAAAAATGAGTAGTTTAAAAACTGGTGCGCCTCATTTTGCCCATATATTTTCTAACTGGATATAAATCAATATGAAACCTTACAAATGCCTCATATACATTACATAAATGATGACACCTGGGAAGAAATAAGAGCTTAGCCGTGTTGAATCAGATCAAGGCCTATTTTTCATTTTGAACTTCAACTCCTTCAGCATTATCTACTCTTGAAATTTGATCCACTGAGGTCCAGGGACAGCAGTTGGATCTGATATTGCATTCCGCCTAACTCAAGTCCAGGTTCTTTGAGTCAGTATAGCTTCAAAGCTGTGCTAATTTGTGGGGCTCTACGCATGTTGGCATTTCAGCCTCCGGTGCAGTCATTTCCAGCTCAGATCCCTTTGACTGTGAAGCAACACCCACAACCTGTGTATGCGCCACATTTACTATGCCTTTAAAGAGCAATAGTGAGACGCCGTAGCATCAATATTTGCTTAAAGTCTTAACCGTAAAACAGGTCACCTGTTTGAAATAGCGTAATGCAGAGTGATCTGTTAAAGCAACTAAATTAAATGCACATATCAAACAACATAGCCACACACCGTCACACATCACAAAGTCAAATCCACCAGGCAATCAAAACATGCAAACAGTAGAAGAATTGCCACACTGCATAATAACAATGGGTGGCAAGACCAGAACTGTGTTAATGATTTAACAGTTTAATCACACCCACAGACCCTCACAGCCATATGTGGTTCTTCCTCAAACTATTGCCAAAAAGTTGGAGGCACACATTTATATTGTATTGTATTGGGTTAATTTCTGTGTGAGTGCATGCACGTACTGTGTGCAGAGCCTTAAACCTTTGGCAAGCAGGTGACCTGAGGCTGATCTTTAATTGGTTGCATCAGATTTTCACTCAGGACGCAGGGCTTATCTTTACTTTTTTTAAAAAAAACCCTTTCACAAGGCATTCAGCTGAAGATAAAGGATAAAGCAGCTTGGATTGGATCGACCCGATTTACAAATTCAGCAGAAGGCAAGTGTTCGAGAATGAGTTTATGTGTATGGTTTGCTTCGTTTGTTATAACAGGGCATTAAAATGACTTTAAGTTAAAATTAAAATGACATTAAATTGATTTTGCAAAAATGAAGGTTTTGATATTAAAAAGTCTTAAATTTGACGCACTGCACTCACATTATTTTCCCTTGCGTTTTCAAAATGTACTGTACATACCAATTGTTAATTTGATTGATTTACATTTAATTTAGGTCTTTACATTTTATTTAGTTATTATAATTTTCTAATGTTTAATATATTGTTGGTGCTTTTAAATGGGTTAAATATTGCTTTGTGTGGGTTTGGTGGTATTCACACTTCAACAGTATTGAATAAACTCACAATAAACTCAAAGTCACTGACTGGTGGTACCATATGCATTAAGTGCAGGTAACAGTTGAAACGTTTATTTTCTAAGATAAGCAGCAGCGATGCATGGTTATACCACGCAATTAAATTCAGTCCTGCATGACTAACAGTATGATTTTCAGTTTGCCACTGAGATGAAATTCCATTTGGACTTTGCCAAAAAAGCATGTTGGAGCCTAAGGAAATGCATAAGAAATATTTTCTGGTGTGATGAAAACAAAATTAAACATAATTTGCCTTGCCACAAAATCCTACATTTGACAGAAACCCAACCCTGCTCATCATGTTGACAACACCAGCTCCACAGTGTAGCATGGTGGTGGTAGCACCATGCTTAGAGTTGCCTTTGGACTCTTGGCTGCTTTTCTGACTAACACTCACCTGTAGTGGAACAGAAACCAGAATTATTAGGTGAACATGAGACATCAAATAAATGGTGAGATAACGGATAAATGTGATTTGTATTCCACAACTGCCCCCTCTCCAAACACACATAAACGCTGCCCGACATATTCCAATATGTGCGTCTTCTTTGTTTTCCTGGAAAATTGCATGTGCTTTACAGTCAAACAGAGAGATCTGCATGTGCTTTCCAAAGTGTAGGCATATACCTGGGTGCTGCAAAGGCACCCCTGTCCTCATATGCCCTTTGCGCCCTGTGTTCTCTGCTCTCTCTGTACTTCTCTGTTCTTGTCCTCTACTCTCTCTGTACTTCTTTGTTCTTGCTTTGAATAAATAACTTTCCATTGCTAAATATCTGCTTTTATTCTTGCTTGCTGACCAAGCAGAAAGTT
>JAOVVH010000015.1:12761740-12773125 GCA_028566435.1 Scorpiodoras heckelii
AGTGTTCCCAGGTACAACGTGTGCAGTTTTATAAGGAAAGTAGCTTTTAAGTTTTATTGAGTGTCATGGAGAATCTGCCACAGCTCTTCTGGAGACTTTGACTGTCACACTTACCTTTTTTTTGCATCAAAACCCAGCAGCCTTCATTATGTTTTTTGTCTGAAAAGTGCTCTGTTATTTAATGTGTTTCGTCGTTACTGACATACAAACAATTTTGTTTAACATTTAATGTTTTGTTGTAAAAGTAACATTTGGAAATATAAAATATTTTTGTACTGACTCAATAATGCAGAACTGGAAAAAAAAAATCATCAATAACAAAAGTTGTACCTAAAAACAACAGGGTGCCTAAAACCTTTGCACAGTACTGTATTTGCTCCGAGTCTCCAGCTGAGCATGAAGACCCGACTCTCTGTAAGATGACTTCACCCATTTTCATCATCAGCAGAGACAGGAGATAGAGAGACTTACCTTTGATTGTAAAATTCAGCACAACTATGAGATTATTACTATATTATGATCTGAAACTGGGGCATACAATGATAATACTCCAAAATCCTTTGAAACATTGATTCAATATATAAAACCATAGTATTTTGACTAGAATAAACCGATACCGTTGCTGTATGAATGAATGCATCAATTAAAAACAATGCACGTATGACTCATATTCAACTTTTGTGTTCACCCATCCATGAAATGGTGAGTTTATCTCAGCTAGTCAATCAATTAAACAGAGATTGAGAAGTTCCTTGACTTATAAAGAAATGTCACTTCTACCTTCCTATGGGAAATGATTAGACTACAACCCTACATCATCTAGGATAAATGTATTTGAGAAGTAAGGCCTCTCACCAGAGTGTCTCCCATTCATTTACAAATTTTCTGGGCAGTTTTTGCACACATCTATTCTAGGAGTGACTTTTCTGAACTGCCACACTGCACTCTCTCTAAAGTGACTTTCAGACACTGAAAGCAAGGAAGCGAACCATAAATTAGGCATCTAAATCAGTCATTCTCACACTTTTCTTAGGTTCAGAAGGTGAATCCTTTGGACAGTCTTTTTCACTATTTTTTTTTTAAATCTGACCCAAAGCATGTCATTATTGCATTTTAAATTTTAAGGCCACATTCATTTTTTAAACCACTTCTGATCTCAATATGTGATACGTACCTGTCATTTAAAGCAGAAAACAAGGCAGGGGGCTGTCTAGGTAATGAAATTTACTGAAGGTGGAATTGATGCAGTGGTGACAGTCATAGTCCTTGCTCATTAATCATATTGGCACAGTTATTAAATTTCTAATGTCTGCTCGGAGAGTCATTAAGCACACACACTAACATACACAGCCTCTGATTCAGCGCCAGCTTTCGTATTTCTTTGTCTTAGGGGAAAGTTAAATCATTAAAATCCCCATCCGTCTTATGAAACTTAATTGCACATCCCTCTCTCTCTCATTGCCTTTCTTTATTAATCTCTCCTTCGCATTCACTTTAAAAACGGAGCTGCATTAGTCTACTTTGTATGCGTAACATCAGCTGCTCGCTCTCTTACTTTCTTGATCTATGAACTCAAAGTTTCAGCCTTTGCATCACAAGTTATTGGCTAGTGAAGTGCTATATTTTTGCTTTGAGTGCACCTGTGCCTACAACTATGGCCTCCATGGACTCCAACTCCCATGTTCAACTTCACCCAGTTACTGATCGCACACACCTGGATTTAATTACCTACACTATACTGTATAATCACACTCACTACACTAGGAGACACTAGTAGCTCTGTGTTTCACAACTGACCTACTAAGCCTTGTATCAGTGTTCTCATGTTTATTTTTGATCTGGTCTGTTCACTGTATTTAGTGATGTTTGACTTTGCCTCTGTGTATTGCCTGAACTACTGCCTGTCTTGACTAGTTTTAAGCCTAGCATTTTTTGGATCTGTTATTTGCTATCTGCCAGCTTTTTAATAAAGAAGGCTTTCCTGTCGCCATCTCCAGACTGACAACGAGTTGAAACATGGCTTGGATTCTGCTTGTAAATCTTCAGACATTCACACAGTCTTTCTGAAAAAGGTCTCTCTGACCTTTAAGAAATCAGCTGACACCAACTTTTCCCAGTGTAACAAAATGGCACAGAAATGGCAGGCATCAACATATGGATGGGAAAACACCACTGCAAGTGTGCACTGTGGCCACAAAATACAAACCCCATTTCCAGAAAAGTTGGAAAACTTTCTAAAAATGCAATGAAAATGAAAAGGTTTATTTAACAGACAAAAGGACAAAGAAAAGATTTTCAGTGATTTTAATAAAGGACATAATTCTATTTGTTAAGTATAAACAAATTTAGAAACTGATGGCTGCAACACACTCAAAAAAGTTGGGACAGAGACAAAATAAGACCTGACAGTGCCAGGTCTCATTCTGAAAGAGTTACAACAGCGTGGCTTGACAGGCCTGCCTACAGTCCAGATCTGTCTCCTATTCAAAATGTACAGTGCGTCATAAGGAGGAGAATCAGACAACAGTGAAAACGGACTGTTGAGCAGCTCAGGTCTTGTACACAGCAAGAATGGGCAAAATTTCCTGTTGCAAAACTGCAACATTTTGTATCTTCAATTCCCAAAGCATTAAAAAGTATAATCAAAAGAAAAGGTGATGTGACCCAGTGGTAAACATGCCTCTGTCGCAACTTTTTTGAGTGTGTTGCAGGCATCAATTTCTAAATTTGTTTATATTTAACAAAGAGAATTAAGTTTGTCATTGAAAACACTGAAATGTCACAGTCAACAATGTACAACTGTCAATCAAATACTATGGGCGGGACTTTGGAGTGACAAAAACAGTAAAGCTAGAAACTAATGTCATTCCCTATTTTGAATCGTCTTTCATAAAATAACTATATACACTATAGACAGAAAGCTGCCAAAGTAGTCACATAAAAATGGAAATTTCTAACTATTGTGTGTTTTGACTATAATATAAACAAAGTTCACATTTAACTTCAGTTTTAATTTGAGACACTTTGTCTCCTGCAGTGAAAGAAAGAGTTTTTCCCCCTTTCTTCTTCCTAATCTTCTGTCTCTATATGTAATTTAGTGTTGATTCTCTCTTCTTTTTTTCTCATTGTTTCCTCTAACCTTGTCTGCATTACAGCAGACTTTCATTACCGCTTTTAGTCATGTGTATTCATGTTAGGCCATTCTAATTGGAAAATTCATTATGGTGGCAAGTGTAGTCATTTCACACACTTTATTATTATGTGATATTTAGACATTTTATTATCCTGTAGAAGTTAAATCCATAAATATGGACATTATCATATGCACGCAGGTCTGTCACTATGCATTATATTATCTATCAAATCTATATCTTTATCTACAAACTTTTTGGCATTTTTTAAATAATTTTTTGTGTAGTGCAAATTTACTACAAAACACTGCATTAAAAATCATTGCTACCCTTACAAATAATATTTTGTGATGCTAGCCATGGAGTTAATAACATGTGTGAAGCTCTACCTGTATTGCTTCTTTTTGCATCTTCTGTTAAATTTCGACGACAGGTTTTCAGGGTCCAAACTGGAAACTAAGAGGGTCATTATGACACACCGATTGTGTGTTTCTTTGGCCATTCCTGTGTTCATTTTGGAGTATGTTTGACTTATAATCTTGTAAATAAATGTCTATGGTCTATGGTCATGTCTGAATCTCCTGGCAGAGGCAATAAGGTTTTGTGTCTGAGATACCTTGGTACTGGGATATCATCATGTCTTACACTGAGTATCCTGATACCAGTAGCATAATTAAGAAATATCACACAAGAGGGAGTGCTGTTATTACTGAATATCAGCACGGCTGTGATTCATTCATAAGCACAAGGCTGCAGGCCGAGTACTAAAGATAATCACAGCCGTGCTGATATTCAGTATAACAGCATGACCGGCGTGTCATACCAAGTGTGATATTGCTGTTATATGACAGTTCTACAACAGTAATAAGAGAAAACAGCTTTCGATTTCTTTGCTTACTTAATCATTTATTTGGCTCTGCCAACATAAATACTTCCACAACTGGACTGGGACTAGATTGTTGCCAAGCAATAAACATGAACAATTTCCTGCACACTAGCTTTCTACTTTGTGTAGCTACTTGCTTCATTTCTGCAGAAATAAATGAATAATAAATTTAATACATGAAATGTAATACATTTAACTCAAAGGTTATTTGTGGAAGTATAAGATAATGATAAGATACGACAGATAATGATCATTAATGTAGCCTAATTTACAGGTACTAGAACACACCTGTGAAGCAGAGAGATACATGGACGGTTACTCAGTTGGAATGAACTTTTCTATAAACACTTGTACAGTATTAATACTCTATTATGGCCAACCGTTTGTTGCCACCTGACCATCACACTCCTACGTGGTTCTTCCCCAAATGGTTGCCACAATTTGAAGTTTGAAGCACACACAAATGTATAGCATGTTTTTGTGTGCTGTAGTATTATTACAAACCGTACCTCACCAAACCTCAGTGCCTGACCTCACTAATGCTACCGTAGCAGAAGTGTGGAGGTTATTGTAACAGAAAACATTAGACTAAATCTGGAATGGGATCTTCAACAAGCAGTGATGGTCAGGAGTTCACAAACTTTTGGCCATATAACGTACTTTTGATCTTAAATAAAGACTACAGGCAACAAGCCACCATCACGAATGCAGAGAGAAAGATTTGCACCTGACTCTATAAATGTCATAGCAGAGGTGAAGATAGAGAAGGAAAGATAGCGATGCTGTGAATATTTTCATGAGCAATTTTTAGCTCCTCTCCTGTTGTTGTTGTGTTGTTGTTGAGATAAGTTTGGCTCTCCTGGTTACCACTTTAAATACAGCAGCAGTGAAACGAGTTTTAATCAGTCTAATGGAATCAATGTTTTTCAATATATTAAGCTTGCTAGTTTCAAGTGTAATTGCAGTGGCGTGTGTCAAACTGACCTTGGTTAATATATGCATGCTAGACTATTTCCGTCTCCATAAAACGTGAGAGTACCTCTCTCTCTAGTTCAAAACAGAACACCCACTTTGCTCTACTGCTTTGTGGGATTGTGTTTATTAATGACTTTATGCCTTAAGCCATGGCTAGATCAGATCATATTAATGAAAATAAGAGGGGAAAATTAAACAAGCGCATTGTTGTTCTACTCTTAATGTAGCTCTCATGCACTCTTTCTCCCTTGTCTATCTTTTCCTGTCTCTTTATGGTGTATCCTGCTGTCTTGACCTGCTCACATTTTACTGGCCTGGAAGTCCCATTCAGATTGTACTGTTTACAAAGAGACATGATGGCATTACAGGGCAAATGGGAAAAATGTTCTAAACGAAACCTGTTCGTAATAAACATGATGTAAAAATCCAACGAACAGTAGCAGGAATATCCTATGAGAGTCATGGGAAGGCTGTATAAACACTGTGAGTCTAACATTTAACAACATTTAGTATAGATTACCTGGCACACAAGATCTAACAGCTTGGTACTGTGGTATCTTCATGTACAGAGGACCTGAGAATATTAATGAGTGTTAATGTAGCGGTAACAATATGTTCAGAAAAACAGTTTGGAGAATATTAGTGAGAGTAACGTATTGGTATTTGGTATCCTTATACATAAAGCATGTGAGATTATTAGCCAGAGTGTTAGTGCTGCAATATCACCACGTACAAATGACTTGGGAATATAACTGTGCATGCTAATTTTGTGGTACTAGTGTATTGGTAAGAGTGCATTAATTGTGTTAATTATGCTGATATCAGTGTTCACAGAAGGGTACTAGTGAGATCCATTGTGAAACCAAATGATGACCATACAGTAAAGTCAAATCTATTTAACAGGAATACGATCCCAGTCCAATACACGGCATCACACACATTCAGCCACATATACAAATCTAATCTGCCCACATTCACACACACACAGCTGCTGGGTGGCAAACTGGTCTTCCCCTGAGAACAAGAGGAGGAGATGCAAAGCCCACTCATCCTCAGGCCACCACTAAGAGCTCCATGATCATTGGAGGAAAATATCCTCATGCATCATATGTGGCAGCTGGAGTGGCCACCACTGGAGGAAATGCAGGTGAAGGAGCATTAGGTTCCAGGAACATCTGGATCACCCATTGGTCCTCAACCTATTCCTTTGCAATTGCTTCAAAGTACAACTGTTGTTCCTGGTCAGGTCAAGGATGCCTTGTCTGGCAAGGAGACTTAATAAAAATCACTGCATTAGAAGGTTTCCATAGTGGTGTCTAGTATCTCCTCAAGGTTGCAGCAGCACTGTAGAAACCTAGAGTGTTGTTAGTATAGACTTTTAGCTTTAATTAATGGTGTTTAACAAATAACACTGCATTAACCATTTAGGAATTACAGCCATTTTTTACATAGTCCCTCCGTTTTCACAGTAATTAGACAAACTAACATCATTAAAAGATAAGGATTATTTTTAATATGTGGATGCAAATGCTTTGCAGACAATGACTGCCTGAAGTCTGGAACCCATAGACATCATCAAATGCTTCCTTCACCAAAAGTTTCCTTCAATTACTGCGTGTTTGTGAGTCATCCTGACATCAGATTTGTCTTCAGTAATGAAGAGCAGCTCATTTGGGTTGAGGTCAGGTGGATGACTCCTTTAATAACATTCCATGTCTTTGCCTTAAGAAACTCTTGGGTTGCTTTTGCGGTGCGTTTTGGGTCATTATGCATCTGTACTGTGAAGCACATCCTATCAGTTTTGCAGCATTGACTGAATCTGAGCAGTATAATTCATCCTGCTACTTCTATCAGCAGTTACATAAATAATCCCCAGTGACCCAGTTCCACTGGCAGCCATACATGTCCATGCCATAGCACTGCCTTGACAGATGTGGGCCCTTCTTTGAGCCATTCTGGTACAAAAAAGCATTAAAAAAATCTTGTTCCAAAACTGGGCAGGCTTTTTTTTTTTAGATGTTTTCTAATCTGGTCTTTCTGTTCTTGAGTGTTAAGAGTGGTTTGCATCTTGAGGTATTTACATTTATGAAGGTGTCTCTTGATTATATCCTTGGCAAAGCTACACTTACCTAATTGAGTGTTCTTAACTTTGTTAGATGTCGTGAAGGAATTTTTCTTCACCAAAGAAAGAATTCTCAGATCATCCACTTTAGTCTTCCATAGTCTTTTAGGGCTTTTGGTGTCACTGAGCTCACCAGTACATTCCTTCTTTTTAAGATTGTACCAAATTATTGATCTGGCCACTCGGCTAGGCCTGCCTAATAATGGCCTCCTTCAAATGCATCAACACGTCTTTGGACCACATACTGAGAGTTTCATTGAACAGCTACCAGATGCAAATTCACCACTTGGAATCAATTCCGGACCTTTTATCTCCTTAATCTGTCATGAAATAAATGGGAAACATGCCACACCTAGTCACAAAACTGCTTATCACTCAATTGTCCAATTATTTTTGATAGAGAGGGACTGATGACATGACATGACAGCATGCTGGATTCACTCGTAGGAGCCAGACCCATAATTTCAGGGTTTGGGCTTTGCTGTGAAACAGTAGCCCTTGTCTCTGGAATTGCAGGTTTGGTTTGATTGGTAGTGGGTTTGGAAAGACTGTCAATAACACAGAGTTTTAGTCTGTTCAGAATGGGCAGCATCATCCATCAATGACAGGGCAGAAAAGCACACAGTCTCACATTTGGCTAATCATAAACCCTTTTTATATTTGTCCCAATCACAAACCCCATTTCCAAAAAAGTTAGGACACTTTCCAAAAATGCAATAAAACCCTGTAATAAAAATCTGTAATTTTTTAATTCACTTGAACATTTATTTAACAGACAAAAGGACAAAGAAGATATAAACAAATTTAGAAATTGATGCCTGCAACACATTCAAACGAGGTTGGGACAGAAGTATGTTTACCAGTAGATCACATCATCTTTTCCTTTAATGATACTTTTTAGTCATTTGGGAATTTAATATACTAATTGTTGCAGTTTTGCAAATGGAATTTTTGCCCATTCGTTCTGTATACAAGACTTGAGCTGCTCAACAGTCCGTGGTCTCTGTTGTCTGATTCTCCTCTTCTGGATGCACCATACATTTTCAATAGGAGACAGATCTGGACTGTAGGCAGGCCAGTCAAGCCACGCTGTTGTAACTCATGCAGAATGAGACCTGTCATTGTCCTGGGAAAGGCATATGTCTCTCCAAAATACCAATATAAGTCTCTGCATCAATGGTATCTTCAGATATACGCAGATCATCCATACCCATCACCCATGCCTTGGCCTTTACGAATGGAGATTTCCCCTAACTCCCTGAAAACCTAAATTCTTTGCAGTCTTGTGCTGAGAAACGTTGTATTTGAACTGACTGACACTTCTCTCACGAAGTTTGGCACAAAGTGGTGAACTATAACCCATCCGTGCTGGCAAAGACTAAGCCTTCAGTAGATGCTCCTTTTATATCTTGATGAAACTGCTAACTGTGGAACCTTCCAGAACAGTTTTTACTTGTATTACTTGTCTTATTTAGCCTCTGTCACAACTTTTTTAAGTGTGTTACAGCCATCAATTTCTAAATTTGGTCATTTTTACAGAAACAAATAGAAAACACTGAAAATATTTTCTTTGTCCTTTTATCTGTTAAATAAAGGGTCAAGTGAATGAGCAAGTTTTTAATGCATTTTTAGAAAGCATCTCAACTTTTCTGGAAATGGGGTTTGTACAGCTAGAGCTGAAAGGATGTTTGGTTGCACATGCTACTTTATCTTTGACTGACGGACAATAACACATCAATTACCAGCTCTTTGTGTCACACAGTGTTTAGTATAATGCAGGACTAGAGAAGAACTACCATCCTGAAATACATTTTATCTAAAGAGTGCTGGTCTTACCAAAAAAAACCTGCCCCAGTTGTCAAAATAGTCCATATTTTTTGGAAGCACACCATGTTTTCATTCATTTGCATAGGGCTGGAAAAATGACTAGCTTCTATGCCCCAAATAAAAAAAGGAAGAGATCTGGATATGACTAATTTGCATTTAGTCAGCAAATTGTCTACAGCAGGCAGACCAACTAGCCCCAGAGGAAGCCTGCATCTACTTTTTATGATTAAAAAATAAATCTCACATTTTGTCCTTTTATATTTTATACTTCAGCACACTACACAAGTGAAAACTAGCTTAATTTTGCTACATAGCATGTTTTTGACATTGTGTAACATTGACGACATCTTGATCCATTTGAATCTTTCTTACCCAAATTTATAAGCTAGTATTAGTGTTCATTTGTCATTATTAGCAGGACATAACTGTTATGCAAAAAATACTGTTAATTTCATCGTGGACTGTATAACATGAATCTGATTATACTGAGCTAAATATTCATTATATTTTCATCAAATCGTCCTGTTGTATACAAGAAAAATGCATTTGAGTTATGAGTTCTCAACAGTTCTTATTCCACTCACTTTTCTCCAGCTATTTCTCATCTGCTTGTGTATTCTGACTTTCTACCTATAAATCTGATTTTTTTTTTTTTGTATATTGACGTTTCATTTGTCAGAAGAGATTGCCATTATTATTTTCTCTGCTTTTAGACCACGGATGCCCTTTTTCTCCTTAAGAGCAAGGCAATATGCTATATGTCAACTGTCTCATGTAGTGTGTACATCTCATTTGTTACTTAACATGTCTTACAGAAATGATGATAGGGTAAGCCTATGAAATCTTTTCATCATAAAATCCAGAATGTCAAAGATCTAATTTGAGCTGCATTACCTTCACAGCATGGGGTTGTTATAATATTTGTACATATTTTATAGTAAAAGAAAAACTGTATTTCTCTTTGCTTTTTCACCTAATTAATATTGGCTAATATTATTACCAGGTTCACATTATGACAGTTTTGTTAATTCCTACTAATTTGCTTCCAAGAATGACTCTACACAACTACAAAAGATTTATGGCTCCATAGCCAGATGGAAGAGACCACTAGACCGTTGTTGCAAGTAAATCAATTCTGCAAATTATCATGCTTGTTCCTTCATAAAGCAGCTGGGTTGAGTCTGGCAGAAGACTTCGGACTGCTAACGGAACACATCCATGTGGGCAAAAAATATTGGCTCGGGGCAAATCAAGCTTACCATCTGCCGGTGATAAAGTACGAGCTTTGATTTAACCTTTATATAAATCTTGCTTGTCTGTTTGTCTTCCAATTTTTTTTCTTCTCTTCATATTGTGCACATAAATGTACAGCAGGGACCAATCGTGTTGTTCAGTAACATAAATCTTCATTCATTCATTATCTTAACCACTTATTCCTGTCCCCAGGGTCACGGGAGAGCCGGTGCCTACCCGGCAGCATAGGGCGCTAGGCAGGATCAACCCTAGACGTCCATCATAGGGCACATACACACACACACACACACACACACCAAGGGCATTTTAGAGACAGCAATTAACCTAATATGCATGTCTTTGGACTGTGGGAAGAAACCGGAGTACCCGGAGGAAACCCACACAGACATGGGGAGGACATGTAGACTCCACACAGAAAGGACCCAGACCACTCCACCCGGGACCTTCTTGCTGTGAGGCGACAGCGCTACCCACTGCGCCAAGGCTATCGCGTGTTTGTCAAGGTTTCGACTATAACCGTTACCAAGATTTGCCGCCTCTAGCGTCGGTTCGAATCCTGCCTCGGACACGTTGGATTTGAAAATATAAAACAAAATAAAAAATACAAATGTCCGACATAATAAACTGAAAAGCTCTACAGCGATGTACAATTAAAAACAACAACGTTAATTTCGCTCTAAATCGATGTTTTGATCGCCGCTTTACTCCATTCAGTAGGTTTTCTGTATATCGGTGTGAATGACTTGAAGTGAATGACAAAAAAACTTTAGTGAACTTGTTGTGTAAAACAATAGGTACATATCCTGAAGATCGCACTTACCTTAATGGCCCAGCCTTTTCTAATCACCTGTGAAGTGTTGGCCCAAACCTGAATGCTAATTAACATATAAAAACTCCTGAATGCTCATTTGTCTTATAGAACAACAGACCATTTTTACTGTGTGTGTTTAATTCTCATGTTTTTATGCACAGAGCTGCATTTATTTTAATGATTATTTTAAAGCGTCCTTTGTTGTAATAAACTTTATGGAGAAAAACATTTAAATTGATAAAAATTCATCATTCAGCAAAACATTTCAGGTTGTACGTCCCATTTAACAACTCATTAAATTGTTCTAATTTAGGGACAAACTTTAGAAATTGAGATAAATGCCAATTTATAAACTAATACTATTTAAGATGTGTGATTT
>JAOVVH010000015.1:12877946-12888600 GCA_028566435.1 Scorpiodoras heckelii
GATTTTAGCAAATGGCTGCAATGAAACAAAGAGTGAAAAATTTAAAGGGGTCTGAATACTTTCCGTACCCACTGTACATCCTCACCTAAAATCTACATCAAGGAACTAGATAACACTAGATGGGTAGGTCACATTCTTACCAAGGAGTTGCCTGAAAATTCAGCTGCCTTGACTCTCAGTGACACAACATCCTCAATGTTGCAAGTGTAAAATGTTACGACTTGAATGTGCCCACAAACAACACCTTTTGCGCATCAACAGAAGCCTTTCATTTCTCTCTACTATAAATGCTCTGTGTTTCTATGAGAGACATACATGTCTGTAAACTGAAGGCTAGACAGGATACCAAGCCATATCGGATCTTCCAGATTTACACCATTTGACATTGTTTGGATGAATCGCACTTCCTGTCTGTTACTGGTAATCTGTAATAATGAGCAGATATCGTTTGAACTAATCTCAAACTGAACTCAGTCCAATTCCTTAATAAAATTCTTGATCAATTTTTCAAATTCTTGATAAATTTTTCAGTCAAGTAGCATCAAACCCCCAAAGTGGTCTAAGCACTAATTATTTCAGTGTTGTCTTTGTTGTCTCTTTAACTAGCTCAGGTGGAGATTCATAGTGCAGCACATGTAGACAGAAGACCTGTACAAACAGAAAGAGCAAAAGATACATCAATATTTAAGCTCGAAAAAAACTAGGGGATAGAAAATGCAGACCAAAGGAGCAGATCGTGTTTTTGTTTCTTTTTTCAACTTCAATATGATGCAACACAAAAACAAGAGATGATTTTAAAACAGGCAAATGAAAAGAAAGAATAGAATGCTATATAAATGGTTAGAGGATAAGCACCTATATATTGCTGCATGAATAGAATTGTAATTATGAAATGAATCATTGCAAATTTGTCTTCATTTAACAACATGGCCTCCGTCCTCATTATCTGGCAGACAAATAAATAAAACAGCTCTTGATAAAGGAGCATGATGGCCTAGCAGTACTGTGGCACAAATAGTTAAACATAGTGAGGAGAAACCCTAGTTGCAAAGCTCTAGTTGAATTGAGGGGCCATATAAATGAATTTAGTTACTTTTTAAAAATAGATTATGTGCCAACAGTTAATTATGCAGTCAACTGAATGTATGTACAATGTACTTAATTGTACAATGGTACAATGTTTGTTATTTATGGGTTTTTTTTAAGGCCTTAAATTATTGAGATTTTAATTTTCCAATTGTTACTTTTCTAACAAAAAAGAAAATGTTACATAAAAATGTTTGTATGTCAGTAACGAAAGCAACACATTACATACCAGACCACTTTTCAGCCAAAAAACATAATGAAGGCTGCTGGGTTTTGCATGTAAAAAAAAGAAGTAAGTGTGACAGTCAAAGTCTCCAGAAGAGCTGTGGCAGATTCTCCAAGACGCTCAGTAAAACATGAAAGCTAATTTATTTATAAAACTGTACACATTGTACCTGGGAACACCATGTAAGTAAAAGGCACCAAATATTAACTTCCTTTAGTTAATTACTGTTTACTGCACTTTATAGTGTTTTCTTTTATGTAGAAACATCTTCATAATTTTCGACGGCATCTTTGCTTCATAGCAAGTCTTTACATGTGCCTAAGACTTGTGCATCTTACTGTACAGTAAATCGTAATTAGCCTTCATTATGTTTTTTGTGTGAAAAGTGGTCTGTTATGTAATGTGTTGCGTTCATTACTGACATGCAAACATTTTTATGTAACATTTAATTTTTTTGTTGGAAAAGTATCATTTGGAAATATTAAATCTTTTTCTACTGACTTAATAATGCAGAACTCAAAAAATACTATCAATAACAAAAGTTGTACCTAAAAACAATAGGGCGTTTCTTTAGATCTCCAGAATGAAAGTCTTCAAAGCCTAACAGTCATTGCCCAACTACACAGCTGGGATGTGTCAAGACTTGCAACAAACTGATTTGCTCATCTCCTTAGTTCAAACCTCAAAAGTTACCCATGCTTTTTTTCCTTCCCCATTCACTCCGTATCAGCTACCAATGGCCAGTGATTTCGTACCTGAATTAACTAAAATATCCTCGTTTATATTTACATTTATTCACATTTACATTTTAATCAATGTCACTTAGCACATGCAGTTGTGTGGTGTTGTTCAGAGTGTGCATACTACACAATCACTCCCAGACAAGATCCCCAACCTAGCACGCCTGATCCCCTAATCTGGATTATGACAAAAATAAATAAATAAATAAAATGGTAGCTGTTTCTAACAACCATTTGGATATGACATTCCAATTCATTTTTTATTGAAGCATTATTACTGTGCTACATTTTGCCTTCGCTGTCCCACACAAATACAAGGATGATTAACTGAGTTCAGGGATCTGTGACGCAGATTCATCTTATCTTCTCTCATGCTCCCATTGGCTGTTTCTCGTTGCTGTACTTGCAGCTAGTCCCAGGGGATTCACACAACGTTATTTATTGCCAAGAAACTCAAAGATCGGAGCCTTTGTGATCTCTGACAGACTGAGAAACTCACATCGCTGAACCATTCACACTACACGAGCAGTCACCATGGGAGCTCGCAGAAATTAGTCGTCGAAGTAGGGGGTGTATTTGCCAAGCACCCAAATTAGTCACTGACTGGGAAATAGGGACTAAAATCATGTAGTGTATACTAGGTTTTCAAAGTGAGGTGGTATACAGGTCAAGCTCAGAGCTATACGTTAAGCAGTGATAAAAGCAAATGCGACAAGAATTTCTCCAGTCTAGAAAGAAGTGTGAGATCAGACAGAGCCACAATGGTTCCTGACTGGTTGTAGTTAGTGCCACTACTCTCATTTATTTACATTTACATTTATGGCATTTGGCAGACACCCTTATCCAGAGTGCCTTACATTTATCCCATTTACACAACTGAGCAGTTGAGGGTTAAGGGCCTTGCTCAGAGGCCCAACGGTGGCGGCTTGGCTGTGGTGGGATTTGACCTGACGATCTTCTGGTCCAACATCTTATCCACTGAGCTACCACTGCCCCGACTACTCTGAGCTTCTATTTCACCACTTATAACTGCCATAAGTTATAAGTCTAATAAAGTCACATGCTGACATATGAAGCAAAATTTGCAATAAATACCACTGCAATACAAACATCTCATATACAGGTTGGACTACATTTACACTACATGGATCCCTGCAATATCTTGTGACTACTGGCAGTGTTACAAGTATCCTGTCCTACAAAGCTGACTCCTTTCATCTCCTAACTTCTCTTTTACCATGGAGAGTGCATTTTTCCTACATTCTTACATCCGTTTTAGCATTGCTAGCATTGTTAGCATCACTCAGAGTACTGTTGTTCCTCCATTGCAAGACTTATGTCTCATTTCTCCAGCTCCACCACTTACAGTTTTAAAGAGAGCAGTGTTTGGTTTGGATGGCTGTGTTCTCAACACAGCAATATTGGTGCCAACATGATGATGGCACGACTGTTGCCAATATTGATGTCTGTGTCTGCACCCAGAAGTGATGCAGTGGTGATCTGGGACAAGTTTGGCAACTCATTGTCTATTGTGGTGCTGCCAAGAGGAGCTGGACAGTCCAGTGGGTTGCACAGGATGCACTTGCCCTTAATGTCTGTACATTTCCACACAGCAAATCCCCGGTCTTAAATGAACACCCAGAGTGTTGATTTAACACCTTACAGTGTTTGTGTAACTCTCTGGGTGATCATTTAAGACCGTAAATTTGCTGTGCATATCTTACTATGTTGCACAGTGTTCAGCAACATGTGTCTCCAAGATAGCCAGCAAGGCCTTGGTTCGTACTATTCCTTCTGCATGAGGTTGGGACACCCTGGCAGCATGCTCCTTTAGAAGATCTTCTTTGCCAACTAAATGGAAAGATTTGGTACCTCCCACCAGGTCACCTGTGGCTTTTGGTTTGGTCTCTTGGGACAAACTATGGACTAATTATTGCATATCTAGTATACTGGCATGCCCTTAGGGGGAAGCTCATGTGAACATCACTGACTAGATCTGGTGCACCAAAAGAGTAACCTTTATTTGGGGATGTTAAATTTGTCCCAATTTTGATTAAAAGTGTAAGTCCATCCCTCACAATATCCTATGAGTCTGGCATAGGATCTCCCTCTTATGCTGGAATCACTTAAGATCCTTGTCTTAACAGTGTCTGGTTCACTGGGACATGGATGTCATCACCATGGCCTATAGGTGGACTGTATGCCTGCCCCTGACAAGCTGTCTCCACCTCATAGGCATTACTGCTACCTAGGTTTGACATAGCTTCTCCGGGTTCTTCAGGGGAAAATGGCTGAATGATAGTGGACTATATTGCAGGTATTGCATTATACATCACTTTCTGACTACTGGAAGATGATATCCAGGTGATTCTGACCTGGTGGTTATCAAGGGTTCATACAATTACAGTTACATTACCTAACTAGTGTTCCATCTAACACCCTAAATGATTTTTCCATTTGTCACTCTTGGAACCCTTAAAGGTTCTATGTATAAAGTAATAACAGAGGGTTTTCCTTTAAAAAAATGTCCCAAGTAGAAATTCTTTAGAAAGCTAGAACTATTAACCAAGCAAAGAACTTTGAGGAACAATTGTTGTAATTAGGTATGCATGATAGTCTTATAATTCAAAGAAAGCTTGCATATAATAGCAATAATAGAGACAATATGAATGACACAATTCATTTTGTTGGCAAAACATCTCAAGACAAATACAGTATCTACACAGTGAGAGAATGTTGAGCGTCCTTCAGTATGAAATGCATTATCTCCCAGAAGAGGCCACAATGAGATAACTAGGATATCTGAGATCATATTTCAGATATCTAAAGCATCAGAGTCCAAAGCAGGCAACTGCAACCTGCAAAAATGGTGGTTATTAACCATAATCATTCAGCCCCATAATAATACAATCCCTACAGCCACTGGCCTTTAGTCTCCAAAACCAGTGCTATATTTTGTACCCTTTACTGACTAAAAAAATCTTGACTCATGTAGCTCTACATTTATGAACTCAACAGTGCCATATGCCAGATGCATGCCACAGTATATGATTACATTATATAAGGCTTTCCAAAATGCCTTTTTCAGTTCTATGAAGGACAGAATTCTCTGTTCCTGTGTGAACCTGTAATGATCCCACACGAGTAGCTGGAGACAATTGCAGTTTTATTTCGCACACGTAAAATATGAATAAACACAATGAACATAAACAAAGCACAGAGTGAAGAGGCAACTTAATGGGGCAAGGACAAAAAACAAAACATAAAAACTATGAATGCTCAGAAGATATCAAATGGCAGGGACGAACGAAACAGGGCTCTCTAACACTCTGGCAAAACAAGTCTGAAAAAACATAGAGAGAACAGGTTAGGGATCTGAGAAAAAGGCAGTCGAAAACAAGAACAAGGAAAACAAAGAAACTAGGCTATAAAAGCAGGCAAGATAAAGTCCATGAAAACAGAATATACTTTTAAAAATAGTGAGACAAAACTAAATGCACAAAGCATTGTTGATCTGCAAGGGAGAACATTCTTGGCGTCATTTTTATTCTCCCATCAAGGCTAATTAACATGTGTCTGGAATTGCCTCCAGGTGGAGGCAATTACTGGTGCACTCTGGGTAATGAAGTATTGCTTCGTAGTCTTAACCTAGGGCAACTTAGGCATCCTCCTGTGGCCATTGTCATGACAGAACTTACATGTTGATGGTTTCCCACTGTTGTTTAGAAATAAAATAAAATAAAATAAAATAAAATAAGTTTTAACAATTCAGAAATTAGTTAAACTATCTTCAAGATATTGCTAAGACGGCATATTTTGCAGGGCAATATGTCAAATAAATGGTGGTTTATAGTTGAATACTGCAGAGGCACTGGTGCCTCAATAGGTTAGGCCTCTGGGTTGCTGATTGGTAGGTTGGGGGTTTGAATCCTGACTTTGCCAGGCTGTCACCACTGGTCCCTTGAGCAAGGCCCTTGAACCTCTGCACAACCCAGCCTCCAGGGATGCAGTGAACTTGTAGTGCTGGTCCCAAGCCTGGCTAATGGGAGGGTTGCATCAGGATCTGATCAGGATCTGATTTGTTCCAGATCAAATGCGGATTTGATCCTCTGTGGCAACCCCAAGAACGGGAGCAGCCAAAAGAAGAAGAAAAAAAACAGCTCAATAATGCAATGGTGTTCTTTCAGGAAAAATTTACAGTACTGGATGTTTTTACTTTACCAATGAACCTTACTGTACAGGTACAATAAAACCTACAGTAACCTTAACCTTACTGCAAAAGCATTACGAATGCAGTAGGAATGATGTAATGATGTAAATATTAAATTATAGTAACTACCTGGCCACTCTGCTGGCAGCAAGTTACTATACAGTACATTTATAAGGTCATTTTACTGTGTAAGTTTTAACCAGAAAAACACTGGACCCAAACTCAAAAGAATTGGGTAATATTATGTATATTAAAATTATTGCGAGTACCAAGAGAGTCTGATGCAATTACACTGAAATCCCTAAAGTACTCATAGGCATTAAGCAGGTAAAGGGTACATAGTGACGGTGACACATCAATCAATCTTCTTAGTCTGCTTTCTAGTCGTTTTCTAGTTGTAACCCTTACTTCTCGAGACTTTTTTTCTCTTTTTTCCTCCGTTTTCAAACAAACAAAGGAGGCCACTTTGTGTGGCCAGTTTCTCTGCATTGGGGCTCTTTTCATAGGGAGCAGAACAGCTGCTAGAGACAGGAGGTTCTGTTGTGACTGGTGACAGACATGCCAGCTTGTTGTGGCACCACCTAAACAAAGCCAAACATGGTCATGACCTCCCAGAAAAAAAAATCAAACCTGCACAAAGAAAGATACATCTTTTTGCCTGCTTTTTAAAGAGCATGGAAATATGCCCTTGCATAAAAAAAATGCTTATTTCATAACCAGCATTTGGGAATCCCAGTTCCCTTTCATAACCTGCATGCACAGTTAGGTCAAAATGATCCACTTTAATATTTGCATATTTAAAACTTCAAGGGCTTGTCTTATGAACTTTATTCTTTATTCTACAAAGATGTTCAGACCATTTTGACCTGAGAGGATTAAGCTAAAAAAGTGTCTGGTTTTTAATAATTGTCATATTTTCCATCCATCTATCTCTCTTTTTTTGTACGTACAGCCATGTATTTTAGGGAATAGAATGTGGCTATACACTTCATGCATAGCCTGTTAGTGACATATTCCCTGAGATTACGTGGGCATAGTGAGATGTTAAGACCGAAATTGCACATGTTGGTATTCCGACGTCAGCTGTAACTACAGATTTACGTGCTACTTGGCCAGAAAAAAAACCCTCCTATCCTATCACACCTCATACATGTAGGTCATTTAAATACCTGGGTAGGTGATTTTGGAGAAATCAGCAAGAGTAACCTAGATCTGAAAATGATCCATTTAAAAAAAATCCCACCCCCTCCCTTGAGGTCTCTCTCTAGAGCCATGGCTCCAAAACACACGAACATGCACTGGAGGTATACTGCTGAGGTATACTCCTCAAGAGAGTGCTAACTGTATCCATATCTCATTCACATATAAGCAAACACCTGGAAGAGCAGCACTGACGGTAGCTCCTGTTCTCAGCTGCATTAGAGCTGCAAAAAACAGCTCTCGCACAAGCCTCTCTCTTTCTCAACCCTTTCTGTCTCTCACTCACTGTCTCACTCTTTCACTCACACACTGAGGAAACTTCATATCAATTATTATAAGAATTACATTCTTGTGCAGCTAGATATCTAGCTTTAGCAGTATGTCTGCCTAGCCTTTGGAAGAGTGCATGGGCAGAGTTCACACGTTTAGACGTGTAGGTAGGACTAAATGAAATATAACAAAAATATAACAAAAATTGCCAACCCTAATTTGAAACATCTATCCGATTATCTGTGTATGTTTTGAACTTACCTCACCAACACTGATTGGCTGGAAGGAGTCTTGTGCAGTGCAGTGTGTATTAACAACACATTTTCATAGAATAATTTTGTTTTGCATTCATTGACCATTCAAACACAGGCTAATGGTCTAAGGTATGGCTTAGTGTAGGGATTGAGTGGATTACCCAAGATCAACCACTAGACCAACAGCAAATAACACAGGACACCATGTTATCTTGTGTCTATGCAATTAGACACAGATTTTTTTCGTGTATTTGTTGGACACCATAAGATAAGACGACAGATAGGCCTAGTAAAAACCTCGATAACATAATAAGATAAACCATCAAAACAAAATATAATGTAAAATAATTACATGAGCAATTCCTGGGAAACAAATAAAGCTACAAGAAAAACATCATACCAACCTTACAATAAAACAGAAGCACTGAAAATGTCCACAGTACCCAGGAGGCATACTGGTACCAGTTAAAACAGTGTTAAACTCCCACAGCGGGAGAGGCTTGGCTAGCACTTTCATCACCTCATCACCATATTATTCTGAAGCTGGATGTAATATTATGTGTAAATACACGTCTACCAAAACAGAGTGGCTTAGAATAATGGAACAACTATTAAACACAGGGAGCTTCTGAAGATCCTTTTTTTATAAAACACACATCCTTGTGTTCATTGTGGAAGAATTCAGCTGTAGTGGGATAACCAAGTTGTTAAACATTGTCCCAGGGGATTATAACTGTCTGAGGTGCTTGTGAATTTGTGTAGGGTTTTGTGTGTGTGTTTGTGTCCTTGTATTCTCCATCATTAGCTCACTGGGAGGCAGCAGTAGGTGAGGGCACGTCTGCCAATAAGAACTTTAATCAGTCAGCTCCAAACTTTGCCTTCTCCTACACACAAGGCCTTTAGCACTTACAGTGTAGGGGAAGGAGGCTTTCCTTTACTGTCTTTTTTTTTCTGGGCAAAACTTTCCTAAAGTAGTGCAACAACTTCTGTAACACACACACACACACACACACACACACACAGAGAGAGAGAGAGAGAGAGAGAGAGAGAGAGAGAGAGAGAGAGAGAGAGAGAGAGACATGAACGCAAAGTAGTCAAGGAGGAGAGTAGGCCACAGAATAGCCTGAGGCTCACATGGCCCTCTTTTCCTGTGTTAGAACACATTACATAAGTGGATTGAACCCAGAAGCCAAGACTGGTCTCCCGGTTGCATCCTGGGATATTGTGTGTACAGGAATCTGTCTGTGTGTGTGTGTGTGTGTGTGTGTGTGTGTGTGTGTGCACGTGTGACAGACGTGCAAAGCTTTAAATAGCTCTGATCCTGCCCCTTACCCTCATAAACACATTTTTGGCCCTGATTCTTCTAACCAAGCACTTGTCAGATTTATAACAGGCCAAACTACATCTCATATCAGGAGCTTACAGGGTAATAAAATGCACCTCGTGTGTGTTTATGGGAATGCACATTCTTTTAGGTAATTGCGCCAACTGGCAGAAATACAAACATAAGCACCTGATATTTGTTAGCTAATGATTAATGGAGCGCACGTACAGTAGGCTATTACAGTGTTGCCATAGAATTGTTATATAACATATACAGTGTGTATATCTGTTTAGCTATTTTTAGAACGAATCAGCTTTTTTTTTTTTTGTTAAAGAAGTTAACAAAACTTATTTTTGGCCTCCAGGAGAACCGAAAGCACATGCTAGAGCAGTGAGCCAAACAAAGATGTACAGATACTTCCTTGTGGAGACACAAAGTTGTCAATACATTATGTAACGTGTTGTGAATAAAGCTACATTATGCATAGTGTTTACAAGGCTGAAAGTCATGCTACTGTTCGCTAACCGGTCCTAAGACAATCAGCAGGTCATTTTGGTTGCTTATAGACTTCAGTTCTCCCTTGGTTGCAAAACACCATATGCATTTAATTCACAATACACGGCATGATTAATATGGCGGTTTAAAAACTCAATTGCTGGGACAAGGATTCAATTAGGAGGTACTGCGTGCAAACTGTAGTGCAAATTCCAGTAAAAAATTTCCAGACAGCTAATAGAATACTTAGTTTAGCCGACTTCGTGCTACACTTCAGGAAGAATAACACACATTGTCATTTTAGAATATACACAAGCTTATATACTATATACTAGTCCCCGTTGCTCGTGCACTTTTTTCCTACCACATTTTCCCCTTCCAGTCAACTTTCCATTAATATGCTTTGATACGGCACTCTGCAAACAGCCAGCCTTTTCAGCAATGACCTTCTGCGGCTTACCCTCCTTGTGAAGGGTGTCGATGATCGTCTTCTGGACAACTGTCAAGTCAGCAGTCTTCCTCATGAATGTGGCTGCATGTGCTGAACTAGACCGAGAGAGACATGGTATTTATACTGTTTGAATAGTAGTTTACTCAAACTCCAAATGAAATATTCTAATAATCTGAGATGCTGGATTTCTGATTTTTAGGAGGTATAAGCCATACTGATCAAAATGAAAACAAGAAAGGCAGTTTATCTTTTTGAATTAAATTGTTAGCAAAATTGAACTTTATCACTATATATATATATACAGGGGTTGGACAATGAAAATGAAACACCTGGTTTTAGACCACAATAATTTATTAGTATGGTGTAGGGCCTCCTTTTGTGGCCAATACAGCGTCAAT
>JAOVVH010000015.1:12937837-12953346 GCA_028566435.1 Scorpiodoras heckelii
TAGATAGATAGATAGATAGATAGATAGATAGATAGATAGATAGATAGATAGATAGATAGATAGATAGATAAAGAGTGGCAGAGTGGACTCAAGTTTCCTAGGTTTCTAATTGAAGCTGTTTGTGATTGGATTAATGGAAGGATGGACGGACAGATAGATAGATAGATAGATAGATAGATAGATAGATAGATAGATAGATAGATAGATAGATAGACAGATCTAGTTATACATTATAATAAACAAATTGTACTAACAGTTTATAATCCCAATCCTTCTCACTCCTGACCAACCCCATCCACTCTCACAGAAAGTTTAACTAATCCTGCCTGCTTCTGCAGTTACTGCTGATTCCACCACATGCTTTTTTAGGTCCTGGGATCCCAGTCCTGATGCACACCTCTGTCTCAAAGTTTGAATATTTGACAGAAAGAGAGAAACAGGATCTCACTGCAGACCCACATCCCCTGCTCACGCCAACCCTTCTGAAAATGATAATTTATACTGATTATTATTCATTCACTCGTTTTCCTTTGATGCTTTATTATGATCGGGATCACAGTTGATCCAAAGCTTGTTCCAGGAACACTGAGTGCAAAAAGTGGAACTACACAGTGGATGGGACACCAGCCCATCGCAGAGACACCATGCCACCATGCACACACATAAACACACATACAAACTTTTTCTTGATAAATTTTTGGGGACTTTCCAATGACATAATTATTAACACAGATAATTAATGCTATGCAAAAACCTAATCCTAACCCTGACCTAAACCCTAACCTTAGCCTTAATCTCCAAAAGATCTTATTAATGCAACCCATCAGTACACATTTTTCCCTTTAAAATACGACTCATCTCTAAAATATGAAATTTCCGAAAATGCAATTTTTAAGATTATTCCTTACCCTGTGTTTTTATAGTAACCAAGTTTTGGTTGGATTGAAACTCTTTGGTTGAAACTCTAACCTAAGCTTAACCTTAACCTCAATAATGAAAAGGCAACTTTTTTGCCTCTTTTATTATTTTATTTAAAATTTTTGTTAAAATCTACAACACAAAAACCAACTTTCCTAATGGGGACCAGGAACATGTCTCCACAAGTTCAAAAATATCCTCACAAAGATAAAAAAAAACATGGTCCACACACACACAAACACATACACACACTTAGGGGCTATTAAGCATACCCAATCCACCTACAGGAATGTTTTTTGGGAGTTGTAAGGAACCCTGAAGAAACCCAGTGGAAACGAGGAGAAAATGCTAATCTTCACAGACCACTTTTCCGTCTTTTGTTGAATATGTTCAAGGACAACAGTTGAACCAAAAATGGCAATTAGAAATTTATCTGAACTGAACTCTGAGAGAGGAGGGTGAGTATTGGGTGCCTGGGCAATCAAATAGCTTTTCATCAAAACACACAAAAGTGATATAAGTTGTAAGTAATGAGTAATGATACTTAAACAATGTAAACAAATCGAGTCTCAGGATCAGGACCTCGGCTCAGTATATTGCATATTGAGTGGTCTATTGAGTGAAACAAAAAGGAGTTTGAAACCACCCCCACCTACACCAGCTCTCTTGAACGCTCTTCTGAAGGACAGTCTACAGAGAGCAAAAGAGAGAGAGAGAGAGAGAGAGAGGGAGAGAGAGAGAGTGCAAACAAATGATGGGGTGGGGAAAACACATTCCTCGAGTGCTATGAATAGCTAATGGGATCCCGCAGTGTAAGCCTTGGGTGAAGCAGCTTGGAAACAAGAGAAAAGTCTGATGTTAAGTCTTGCATGTTACTTGAGGTCAGAATAATATGGTTATAGATACGACTGTGAGTTTGGCCGGTGTGGTTTGAGGTTGTGCAAGCACACACGTACACATATGATCATAAGCAACAGATAAATGCTCGGGACCGCAACATCTGGTCTTTGAAGTGGTCTTCCATGCCCCGAGCTTGAGTTTGAAGCAAAAGCGTGACGCGAACTTGTTTCACCGAATAATAATCCTGTAGTCTCGTATTATTATATTATAGTAATATTGTTGTAACAAACGCACTGTTTGTGGTATTGTATGAGTGAACTTTGGCTCTTCAGTAGGAGTAGTGTAATAAGATCAGAGTGGTGGCACAGTGGTGTAAAATTGTTACTGTTAAGTGTGAGGTCAGAGCTCTGGCAGGATCCGGTTCTCAAGCTGGCCTTATGGAGGAGGGTTAATGACCGCCAAATGGAAGCAGTGAAGCAAAACATGGCTTTAACAACATGAGATGCAGGAATCTATGCGCCCCCTCGTTTGTTTCTCTCTCTCTCTCTCTCTCTGTCACTCTCTGACTAGTCTTTGATGTTTGTGTTTCTCCTTTTCAGTCTTTTTCTTCTATCTCTTACACACACACGTACACACCTGCGTCTCCATATACACACACATACACAGCACATGCTGGTTATCTGCAATGACAGGTGGTGACTCCTCCCTAATGCTGATAAACATGAGGAGAAACAAAAGAGAGGGAGGAGGAAAGACAGAGCTCTTTGTACATAGCTGACAATGCGGACATGTCCATGAGATACAGCCTACTTGTACGCAGGTTTCTAATTCACTGTTTCCTCACAAGCGCCAGAAACTTGGTGGTTTGGAGAGGTTAAGTGAAACATCTGTTCAGGATAAATTTACAGCAGATACGTGCAGGATTCATTTTTTTTTTTAAATCACCTTTAGTTTCTGTGAGCTTTTAAACAAGCTTGCAAAGTCTTAGGCAGCCTGTCAGACTTGTAAAAGTGCCATGAATGTGTTTGTGTACCGTATGTTCCTGTATTGCCTTGGGTGCACTTGCCATGTGTGTAATTCTGCATCATATAACGTTAATCTTGGATTAAAAGAAAACAATGCACCGATTACTCAACTTGGTGTTGAAGTTGAAGGATCCATTATGTCGATACCAGAAATGTCATTGTTTTGGTGTTTATAATATATAATATGTCAGTACACACAGTTCAAATCTATATATGAGAAAGAAAGAGTAGGTAGATTTTCCTATGCTCTATGTCATCCAAGGCCATGTTGGGTTGGGTGGGTCTGGAGGACGTTCCAGAGTGCGCATGCCATGCCAAACACAAGTTTAAACACACAAGCAAACAGCTGTAAAAATATTTGCATGATCTGCCTTTATACAATGTCTGAAACAGGAATTGTACCTTTATTTCTATCACAGTTTTTTGAAGCTCTCTGAGAATCACATGGCAACACGGCAACAATTTTTTTGAAGAATATAACTTGGCCAATTAAATTTCAGAATCTGTTATATGTACAGCTGCCACGAAGAAGGCTAAGATGGGTGCCAGCCTTGGATTGGCCTTAGCTGGCTGTAATTATTTTCTGCTTGGCTCTTCATTTGTCCTGGCCTGTAATTGTGTTGGCAAAACTACATGCTACCATGTTGTGACAATGCAGAAAGCTCTGACTGGAAGTGAATAAAATGAAGACAGTTGGAGGGTTGTGTGTGCAGTGTGGGGGAAGGAGGACAGAAAAGAGATAGAGAGGGAAAAAAGAGAGAGAATGCAAGTAGAGACTACGAAGTCGTAATTAAACAAGGGAGGTACAGGAGATTTTGTTCTAAGCACATTGCTAGTGTGTTTGTAAGTGTAGGTGTACTGTACGTGTGAATGTCTACAAAGGGTGGGGCTGATGTTCCTGTAAACCGCAATACTGTATTTAAATGGGTTTATTCCTCATTAGTTGCACAATGCTATTTTCACAATGTTCTAAACGAGCTTCTTAACATTCCTCTGACCTACACAGGGATGTGGATACAGATAAAGAAAGGGAGGCTAATTTTATCTGCTGTTATTATATTAATCCTGGTCCCCAAAGGGCTCCGTTCAGTCTTTGGGAGAAAATTGACTTTACATTTCAGTACTTGAGCGTAAGGATAGAGGGCCAGAGGTGCACCGTGCTACTTTAATCTCATTATTCTTCAGCTGTAGTAAAACAACACAAGAATAGTTTACATACCAACACTCTTTATATGTGACTTACTGTACCTTATTAAAATATATTGGTAAGTGAGGCTCTTCTATGGAATTAGAATAGTCTCAAAAGCATAAATGCGCAAGACATGAATGGCATGTCAGGGACACACATACAGGTCAAAAGCATCAGTTAATATTAACATAAAACATTAGAAAGGGGATGTGATGTCATTTGATCACAGGAGGGTTTTTGGTGTCTCTACGGTTTATACAGAATGGTGCAAAAAAACAAAACCCATCCAGTAAGTGTCAGGTTTGTAACTAGAAACACTTTGTTTATGACAGAGGTCAGAGGAGACTGGTTTAGCCAGAGTGGTTTAAGCCGACAGGAAGGCATGAGGCATGATAATGACTGCTCAGTACACCCGTGGTAAACAGAAAAGCATCTCAGTATGCACATCAGAAGGAAACAGCAATCTGAGTCTATAGTAAGAACAAGCTTACTGAAAATTAAGTTAAAAATCTGTTACACAACACATTACACAACATTTAGGAAGTCTATTTCTACTTGCTAGGTATGTAATTGCTTTAGCCTATTATTCAGAGCTTGCACTAGATCTTAATGGAAGTAGGACACATTTCTGCACTTCCTGGTTTTGAGCAATACAAAAAAAAAAATATTTAAAGCAAAGTTTATGGCTTGAGGCTCCATCAGTGCAGGAAATAATGTATTTCAACAGCTTTGTGCAAGACTTTGTCAACATTGCCTGGAATATCCTAACTGTCTGGTTATAAGGCACCTTTTGATGCATAACCTATTTGCTTGGTTACTGTTTGGTATTTTTTTGTATCGTTCTTCCTGGTGCTTGGCTGTGTCATCTGTTGTGCTTGTCATCTGTTTTGCTGACTAAACGAAAACAAGCTTTTGACTACATGAACAAAATGTTCTTGGAATAAAAGCTGTGAATGTCTCGTGATTTCCTCGATTAAGTGTCAAATTCTAGTCAAATATTCCAATGATCTGTTTTTTACATCTAGTTAAACTGACCTAAAAGATAATTATGGCTCAAGAAGATGTTTGTACTGCTTGTCATTATTTGTCAGGAAATCAAGTAACAGGGTGAACCACACACACACACACACACACACACACACACACACACGCACACGCACACCCACACCCACGCACACGCACACACACACACACACATGCACACACACGCACGCACACACACACACGCACACACACACACACACACACACACACAATAACTGATATGTCTACATCACTGGGAGAAGAAGAAAGGTAGACAAAATAAAATGACAAAGAAAAATAGAGTATGGCAATGTAAATCGATGTTTTAAGTGCTGATGGATGAGTCATGGACTGATAAATGTTAAAGCCAGGCTGCACTGTGTGATGACAATATACAAAAAGTACAAAAATAAGTTTGAAAACTTCATACGTACACTGAAGTATGAGAAAAACTGGTACTGGAACCTATAAAAATTACATAGCAATGCCACCTATGCACATCATCGGTTGCGTCCCCCAGTGTGTATATAAAGCTATAAACATCTGTGGAAGCTTCTAGACCTGTTTCCACCCTGAGAATGGCAAGTTATTACGATTTTGCGATTTTCAACACGGTTTAATACTGTAGTTGAAGCTCGTGAGATGGGTCAAAGCATTTCGGAGGCTTGGATTTTCACGTATGAGCATTTCGAGGGTGTAACGTGACTGGAATTCTGGCAAAACCTCAAAATTATGACAGCAGTGTCGCCGTAAACAGACTCTGGTTGAATGTGAACAGCGTCGATTTGAAAGAATTGTCTCACTGCCTCAAGTAACATTGATGTAAAATTCAACCCAGGGGCCTCAACAAACATCAGCGTGAGGACTGTGCAATGTTCCCACCAAGATCCCATGGGGGACCGACCGAGTATTAACTGGTATAGCAGTTTTTCTGGTACTTCAGTGTACTTCAACTGTACACATGTAAATGGATTTTTAATTGTTGCCTTTTGTATTAAATGACAGATATTTATCGGTGGGTGGAGGTGAAGCATGTTTTGTTCTAATTTAGAAATCCAGAAATGGATCAAATGTTTTCATTCTGAGGGAGCTGAAATATGGACTTCTGTGCTGCATACTGATAGAAAGCATGCTTCATGCTTCCATTCTGCCCTAGAAAAGAGCAGCACAATGAGCACTTCGAGAGAGCGAGAAAGAGAGAGAGAGAGAGAGAGAGAGAGAGAGAGAGAGAGAGAGAGAGAGAGATGGTCCTTTACATTCCTCAGGAGTATGAGCAAACAGAGTTATTTGGCACAGCCTGGAGAATTGGACTTCCTTATCCCATGTGTGTGTGTGTGTGTGTGTGTGTGTGTGCATACTGCCTGGACTGTGGCTAAGTGCTGCATGAAAACGGCATGGCTGATGCAACATCATTAGCACATGCTTGGTGCCAGCAGGCCTCCATCTCAGGGGTGCTTTCTCCCTCCACACAAGCATATGAATCTCCAGTCTTTTTCCTTTTGATATGGTAAATCAGCCACTTACACCAGACAAATGGCTGACGCTTGACCAGTTCCTAGTGGGTGCAGCTCTGAAACCTGTATTTATCCATTTTGTTAGAAATATAATTGATTGGAAGGTGAACATAGACTAAGTGTAATGATGGGAATAATAATAATTTAAAAAATTCAACACTCAACAAAAAAACCCACAAAAAAACCACAAAAACATTTACCAATTTAAGGTAAATTAGAGCTACACTAAGTTCAGCCATAAGGCATACAGTAGGTTACTTCAGTAGGGTTTCCTCACACGTCTTTATCTCTAAAAATGAATTTCCTTCACTATAGACTTATTTCATGAATATTATGTAAAAGTGGATAATAATAATAATAATAAATAATTAATTCATCTTTTTTATAAGAGGCATGACGTTTTCTGTTTCTGGCGTATCCACTGACAGAATACACAGCGTCCCAGTTGAAATGATTTATACTTATGTTTTTGAGGTGTTAACGTTTCGATTAAAAAAACATTCAACATTCAACCAAAAAAACACAAAAAAACCCCACAAAAAACATTTACCAATGTAAGGTAAATTAGAGCTACACTAACTTCAGCCATAAGGCATACAGTAGGTTACTTCAGTAGGGTTTCCTCACACGTCTTTATCTCTAAAAATGAATTTCCTTCACTATAGACTTATTTCATGAACATTATGTAAAAGTGGATAATAATAATAATAATAATAATAATGAATAATTAATTCATCTCTTTTATAAGAGGCATGACGTTTCTGTTTCTGGCGTATCCACTGACAGAATACACAGCGTCCCAGTTGAAATGATTTATACTTATGTTTTTGAGTTTGTGTTAACGTTTCGATTAAACCTGTCAAATAAGTCATGAACTGTTATAACCTTAATAATGAATATGATTCACTTTGGTAATGGTGTGTTGTGATTGACACTAATGTTACACTAATGTTACTACAATAACCACACACAAACACATCTAGTTTTGATTACCACAGATCCTCTAATAGGATATATTTCTCACTACTGGGATTACTTAAAGCCTTTAAGTAAACTTTTATTATTTTAATATTCATCATGGAGCTCCAAGAGGCAGAGAGCTTGAAGAACTAATGTAATAGTTAGCTAGTCAGGAGTTGTTCTCCTCAAGGCATGAACAAAAACCAGCACAGTGAGGACAGCACACAACGCACGGTGGAGTTTCCGGGGAAACGCGCGTACGTGCCTACGTCTCACGTACGTCCGCTGGGCGAAAATCTTCCGAGGCCAATCGTTTTGTCAAGCGCGGTGATTAAACATTGACGGACCAATCAGAAGGGACGAAAGGGCGCGCCGAAGGGGGAGGGCTGTAGCTCCGCCCCGCCTTTCCTTCCCCCTCCCTTCTCTGTGTTCCGCTCTGGAGATATAATCGCAGAGTTGACCCAGAAAGCGATCTCCCGTATCAGGGACTGGAAGAGACAGAACCAGCAGCAGCGCGGTGCCTGGAATACCACGGAAAAAAAGGGAAAAACGCAAGGAAAGGAAGGAATCTGTTCAGAAAGGAAAAGAGAAATCACACTGGTACGTGCATGTGTGTGTGTGTGTGTGTGTGTGTGCATGGTGAACACTGCGTATACGTGCGTCTTATAGAAGGATAAATGCGTTAACTATAAGGTGCGCACCCAGGCGAGTTAATCTTAATCTTATTCCAAGGCAAAACTGTTCATGCAGACGCTCGATCCAGTCTTAAGTTGTGCTCAGAAATGCATTTTGGTTTTAAAATGTCACAGAATCGCACACTGGTCAGATTCAGTCCTGGATTCAGTATCCTGGATTCATCTTAACAATAGTAATAATATTTGCTTTTGAACTGTTTTTTTGTTTGTTCTTGCAGCAGAAATAAAATAAATAAATAAATAAATAAAAAATCACCCCCCTCTTACAGATCAGTGCCTTTTTTGGTTTCTTTTTTCTTTTTCTTTTTTCTTTTTGCACTACTGGTTCCTGAGACATTGAAATCATAATACTGGTTTAGATGGTCCAGAAGTCAGATGATTCAATTCAGTAGATCAGTTTTGTCTAGACATGAAGAAGGGAACTGGACAAAGAGAAATTATGCATTTTTTTCCCTCCCCTTTTTAAAAATTTTTTTTTGGATTAAGTAAATGGTAATGGTAGTGGCAGTGTCTTATCTCAGCCCATTGTAGCCACCAAGATCACTGACACTGAACAAAGATTGTGTAACCTTTGCTTCTCCATAAATACTGATTCATGTAACATTCGTGCAACATTTTTCCAGGAAGGACGATTAATACCAACAGCTCGATGTAGGTCGTCCTACTTAACAACAGTAATCATTGTGGCAATGATTAATTAAGGCTGATCTTCCAAATTATATCTATCTATATATATATTATACATATATATATATATTCATCTCAACTTGTTACCTAGGGAAGAAAGAAGTTCAATCGAGTCCTATCACTTGTACCGGGCGCGATCCTTATTTATTCTCTTACACGCTGTATCTCTGGATCTCTGTTCAGTCTCGTTGAGGCTTTTGTTTGCTGAGCACTTTGTCAAGGGATCTGGGTGATATTTGTTTTGATGCTCCCACAGGCTCAGGTCTGCTCCGACTGCATTGTTTTTTTTCAGCACAGTGCTCATACTCTAAACACTTCACGCTTTGTGTCTACCAAGGGCACATTTACTGAGGGTTTTAAAGGGATAAGTGGTACACAGGAACCGGTTCTCTCGATTGCCCTTCAGTGACAAGTTCATAGACTTTTTTATTTATTTTTTTATCCGTAGTCAAGATATAACTGAAACACATGAAAGGCTGCAATAGGGAAAGGCTAGAGATTTTTCCCAAACGTGACATGTCGTTCAGCTGGTGTGACAAGACTCATTGCATTGTTGCATTGTTTTCCTTCTAATACGTTGACATTCCTGTCATGTCTCTGCAGCATTGCTTCCAAGCCATGGCTGAACACATGATGATGCCCATGAGTCATGGGTTCCGCATGGGCATGAACAATCACCCTCAGCATATGGGCCAGCCAAGCATGCGCCTCCCAAACGGTCAGTTGGTGCATTACAACAGAGGGCCACAAGGCTCCTTGGATGTTGCGATGAGGCAGCGGGCCGCTATGGCGCCCATGATGAACGGACAGATGGGCAATGGGCATCATCATCAGATGCAAACGGGTAACATGATGTACGGAGGAGCGAACCAGCAGCCGGGGCCGCAGCACCCTCAAGCTCAACACCACATGCATCCACAGAGCCAGCCACCTCAGCAGCACCAGCAGCAGTATATGAGTGGAGGAGGTCTAAGCACATCTCAGCAGCTTATGGCCAGCATGCATCTGCAGAAACTCAACACCCAGTACCACGGGCTTCCTCTCGGGCATGGCAACGGACACCACATGGGACCTGGTGGTCCATACAGGATGGCTCCAAACCAACTGGCAGGCATGCAGATGGGGATGGCCGGGCCAACGTTGGGCCTCAACGTCATGGATACGGACTTGATCGATGAGGATGTCCTGACATCTCTTGTGCTAGAACTGGGCTTGGACAGGGTGCAAGAGTTGCCTGAACTCTCACTGGGTCAGAACGAGTTTGACTTCTTCTCAGACTTTGTGTGCAAGCAGCAGCCCAGCACTGTCAGCTGCTGAGCAGCCAATTAGAGACGGTTTCACTTCATATCTGTTCCAGGCAGTGACAAGTTTGTTGCTTGTATAATTCAGAGGATTTTGCAAGGGAAGCCAGTTTTACTGGTCTGAAGTGAAAATGACTTTGTAAAGTTTAAAATGCTATATGTAAACACACCGTAGTACACGCTGACCTGACCTATTTGTTGGCAAATGAGAAGAAAGAAGGGAGTTGTCTCTGAAATATGACTGCTCTTTAAAGAGCCAAACTCTGTGATTGACCTTTTGTAAGTGTGTTTTTTTGTGTGTGTGTGTGTGTGTGTGTGAGGTAGCAGCCAACTTTTTCTGTCAGTCCCCTGGGGCGACGATGTAGCTCAGTTGGACCAGGGTTGAATGTGACTCCGCTTGATCAGCCCTGATTAGATCAAGGCATATAGCCTGCCTTGCCTCCTTGGGGGCATCACTGGCATTTTAGAAATATATTTATAATAGTCACCAAAAACTGGACATTTATTGAGCTCATATGACAGTCATGCTTTATATATCAAACAAGCTCCCAGGGGCTTGTTGTTCTGAGAAGAACAGTTCGAGTGAGTATTTTTTTTGTGTCTTGAAGGCTGGTACTTCAACACGGACTCCCGATTATTCCTTCGTTGCTCTAAAGCTTAGGATTGGTGACATACCAGAGCTATGTAGATGTCATTTTGCACAGTGCGACACTGTTCATTTTCTCGCGACCGTCATTAGCATAAGCATCACATTCGATCACAGTTGACATAGATTGGACGCTCATAATGTTTCTACTACTTCAACTGAATTAAACCAAATCAACTGGCTGGCGCTTAAGTGTCAACCGCTCACTGTAGGCTGTCTCTTTATGCTTCTAGAGATAGCAAGAAACAGTTTGGAAAGCACTGGAATGTCTTATTAGCTTCTGTCGCTAACTGCTGAGCCTGCTCCCTGCTGGTTTGTTACAGCTCCAGGACTGCCTTAAACAAGCAGCATTACTTTCTCAACAATAAAATAAAAAAAAACAAAGAAAAAGAAAGAAAAAAAAAGAGAAAACAATACCAATAGTTTTTGCTTAAGTGGGAAATATGGGGGCTTCAGTCATAGTTCTAGGAAATGTGGAACTAGAAACATTGCGCATAATAATTTCACTGAGCGGTTCGACATCAACTTTTGTACCTGAAATGTATGTAGTGCTCATATATGGTCAGTAGATGTCTTTAGAATGTCACTATACTGTGAATAACTTGAGTCTGACAATACAGTGCCACTGTGTAATGTCCCTTAAACCACATATTGCTCAGTGATATCTCGTAGCAAGCCGCAAAGTAGATAAGGACCGCATTATATTCTACGCAATACCTTTTGTTTTCTTGTTTGGTTTTGTTTTTTGCAGCGTGTTTTCAATTTTCCTGAATGTTCAATTACTGTTTGACGTGTTCAACACATGCATTGTGTCCTAATTACAGGTTTTCATGCCCTCTGACAGACAAACACAAACACAATTCCTCTTAAGTGAGGTCCGAGTACCCAGTTCCTTCAGTGGCCTCAAAATTACAAATTGGAAATAAAAATAATAATTTCTACATTAATGCTTTGGTCTCCCATGTGGTGAGGTAATACTATTTGCTAATCTCAGCTTGGTTTTGTATCAGAATAGCAAAGTTAATGTTAATGTCGAAAGTGGTTCTATTCCAGTAAAACTGGGCTCCATGTCCTTCTTTAACCCATTTAGCTCATGGGAATATGTGTGAGCCATACAGTCTGGGATAACAACACTGGGAACTCAGTGAGGCCAAAGTATCTGTTGGACCATCAGCTGTGTTTGAATTTTCATCCCTTCATACATTACTGAACATTATTCAAGGTCAACACTGATAAAAATGGATGAGTTAAGGACAAGTTATGCTGAACGTCCATGATAACCACTGTTGAATTCCTATACTGTAGCACACTAGTGAAGCTGCACCATTGGTGAGCAATATTTGTATTAAAAAAGGGACAAGGGATTTGGCTAAATGTTATTTTGCGAAGGGAGCTTTTGCAGGTGTGCGCTACATATAACCAAGTGTTCAGTCACTTTATGTACCTTAAACATTCAGGTGACTTCACCTTCCCTTACATCTGTCTAGACTGCAGGCTTACTCCAGACGTATGACTTCACATGCTATACGAGTGGCATTGTACATGGACACCTGGTTTAATTTACCTGGCTTTGTTTCTCTCCATAACCTCACTCCCAGAAATGCTTTTTAAAATGTCATTGATTCTATCTTAAGAAAATGTATTTATTTTCACTGATAATAAAATATTTATTTAATGAATTGACACGAGTCTCATGGCAGTTTCTACATTTACACCATCCAGTGAAATCATAGAAGTATGATAAAAGTATGAAAGCGTGTGATTAGAGTTATTACAAAATGTTATTACAGGATAAACACGTTTAGGAACCTTAATAATGTTTCGAATCCTAAATAATACTGCCAGTGTTCGAGGACTGTCGGGACGCAAAATATTGTATTTGGAAATATGAGAAAAATTTTTAATTACACACACCTTTGTGGGATTTAAAGGAACACCGCTTTGCTGAATTGTTAAATCAGCAGCATGAATATCTCTTTGAACGAACTCTTTTTACCTAGCAGCAGGCGACCTCGAACCTTTTTGCTCAGCATGTTCTCACACACGAATAACTAAATAAAGCTGCTTTTAGACTGTGTGATTTCAGCAGTCTTTTAAGATAATTACTTGTCAGACTGTACAAGATGATCCCAAGATTCTGTGTGAGAGAATGTCTTGTCTGTGTTAGATGATCCAATGGAGATCTGTGACCTGAGATTCAAGAAAACAATTACATTCTGCCTACACCATCATTCAGCCCAGTATAGACTCTGAAAATGGGGTCACATAAAAAAAAGCAAGCCCTCAGTATAACAGTATTAACATTATGTCTAGAGACAAAAGTTTACATTTAGTTAAATATACAATATTAATGCAGACATTGACTGAAACCGTTTTGTTCTGTTCTAACAAACACATTTCTATTATCTCTTCATTCACTTATCATATTTATTTCTGTAATGTTAGCACTGCAAAGGGAAACATGCCCACAGGGTTGTGTGTATGTGTAACGTTACAAAAAAAAAAAAAGGCAACTAAAGTTTATTAGTTGTATTTAAATAACAAGCATACATTAGTTATCCCGTGCACAGTGAGCTTAACACTACATGAAAAGACATCTAGTTGATAATTTGTTAGATTTATATATACAAACCCAATTTCCGAAAGAAGTTGGGACACTTTCTAAAAATGCAACTGAAATCTGTCATTTGTTAATTCACGTGAAGCTTTATTTAACAGACAAAAGGGCAAAGAAAAGATTTGCAGTGTTTTCAATGATCAACTCAATTCTATTTGTTAAATATAATCGAATTTACAAATTGATGCCTGAAACACACTCAGAAAAAGTTGAGGCGTGTTTACATTGCCTATTCTTTTAATGATACTTTTCAAGTGTTTGGGAATTGAAGAGACGAATTGTTGCAGTATTGCAAGTGGAATTTTTGCCCATTCTTGATGTTTACAAGACTTGAGCTGCTCAACAGTCCGTGGTCACTGTTGTCTGATTCTCCTCTTCAGGATGCTCCATACATTTTCAATAGGAGACAGAACTGGACTGCAGGCAGTCCTGTCATGCACACACACTATGTCTATGAAGCCACGCTGTTATAACTCGTGCAGAATGACTCTTGCTGAAATAGACATGGAGTTCCTGGGAAAAGACATAGTCTTGATGACAGCATATTTTCATGATATTATGAACTGTAGATGACGAAAGACCTAAATTCTTTGCAATCTTGATTGAGAAACATTGTATTTGAACTGACTAACAATTCTTCACAAAGTGGTGAACTACCCATCCTTGCTCAGTCCTGATGACCTCACCTGTTACCAGTTAAACTGCTAATTGTGAAATCTTCCAGTCTTACTTGTAGAACCTTTTCAGTCTTATTTTGTCTCTTTCTCAACTGTTTTTGAGTGTGTGGCAGCCATCAATTTCTAAATTTATTTATATTTAACAAATAGAATTAAGTTTGGTCTCTAAAGTGCCCCTAGTGTGTGTGTGTGTGTGTGTGCCCTACGATGGATTGGCACCCTGTCTAGGGTTGATCCTGCCTTGCGCCCTATGCCACTGGCTAGGCACCGGCTCTCCTGTGACCCTGAGGACAGGAATAAGCGTTTAAGATAATGAATGAATGAATGAATGGATTAAGTTTGTCATTGAAAACACTGAAAATATTTTCTTTGTCCTTTTATTTGTTAAAAAAGCTTCAAGTGAATTAACAAACAAACTTAATCTCTAAGCAAGGATGATCTGGAAATGACAGGGAGTCCCAGGAGCTGATAACACTTGCTCATGTATTTCATGATTAACTCTTACACGCCTCAAGTAGAATTTTAGGGCCGGCCAAATTATTTCAAACGTTACAACATAATGTTGAATGTGAGAACCTAGAAATAATAACAATGTCTGTGAACCAGTATAACCGGTACGTGCTGAATGCTGAGTAGACAGTCTATCCTCTCAATAACATGTCTGCTAAATTGCTTTGGGCCATGTAATTGCACGGGGCACGTCAGAGTGGGGGTTTAAAGAGTTTTGATTGGTGCTATAACAGCCTGTTACTTGTGTACCCATAGCGCTAATCCGTGTCTGAGAGCAGAGAAGCTGTTAATCACATCCCTGCTGTAGAGATATTTATCACCTCATTCAGCCCTGACAAACAATGAAATAAAAACAACTTTATTTCATTGTCTTACCTGGGTGAATGTAAAGACGTTGTTATAAGCTGTGGTGACAAACCCATAATTAACTATTAATAATAAACTCATAAACATGGTGTTTGGATGTTCACCCAAGATAACCCCAAGCAGCAGACAAGACTTGTTCTGTGACTTCTATGAAGAGTCACTCCTCTCATCTCTGACCCACCCTGTCTCCTAGACAGCCATTTCTCTCTCTCTCTCTCTCTCTCTCTCTCTCTCTCTCTCTCGCGACTAAACCAGGCCATACATGTCTGCACAGGCATGTAACAAAACAACACATGAATTACATCACTAGTGCATGAATTATGAATTATTATACACTTTTCATACAAACGCAGCTTTGTATTTTTTGCTATATTGGTACTTTTTTTTTTACATAACTTATGTACATATGTACATACAGGGGTTGGACAATGAAACTGAAACACCTGGTTTTAGACCACAGTAAATTATTAGTATGGTGTAGGGCCTCCTTTTGCGGCCAATACAGCGTCAATTCATCTTGAGAATGACATATACAAGTCCT